>JAYGXS010001858.1:0-12106 GCA_036362985.1 Ligula intestinalis | reverse complement strand
TCGTTGGTAGCCGCCCGTTAGATTAAATTTAGCGAGCAGGCGGCTGTCGAATAGCGGTCGCATGAGTTCTCTGAGGGGATCGTGCGCCCTCCACGCTTCCCGCGTACACAGGAAGGCAACCTAAAGAAGGAATTACTTAAAAAAGCAAAAGTTCCTACCGCCTGCTGCTAATAATTTGCATCTAACAGGCGCTCCTCAAACGTGTCGAATTCCTCCAAAGAGGTAATCGGGGACGGAACCGGGCACTCCGTCCGGGCTGGCGGCATCGATATTGGTGCTGCAGACGGATTATTAAGCAGTGCATCCGTCCTGGCGAGGATGATAGCCATTTGTGTCTCCATGTTACGGAGGCGGTTGTCGATCTTCGTCATCCAGGCCAGCAGCCACTCCGAAGTGCCCCTGTGCTGGGACGTGGGCGGGGCTGGTGAGGGCAAAGCCGAGCGCATACCTAAGTTATATTTCAACTGAAGGGAAACTTTCAGGCTACCTGCAGGGGTGCCCAACGACACATCGTTCAATCAGATTCGAAGCAAAGGCGGTGCTAGCCCCAAGTCGCAGTCGAAACTCGGCAGGTTGTCCACCACGAAATCGGGACCAGGAGACTTGTGTTTCCTTGCCCGTCCGCGCCTGCTATAATCAACCTGTTTCTCAAACATAGTTGCTATCTACAAGGTTAAAAAAACCCTGAAGTGAGTATGGGGTGGGGGAGGCACTTACCTAGTCCTCCACGCTGCGTTTGCAAAACGATACTGGCGGCATAAATACTGAGAGGTTAATAATGAGAAGAAGCTGTCTCCCTACGTATATGTCGCAGCGCGTGTGGCGAAGGACTACGAGTTTTCATGCCGTATCCCGCTTTCAATCCCCGAGGTTGCGTAATCATAGCAGCTTAATGAGGATTATGAAGTCCTCATCGAGAACTCCCATGTACTTCTGGAAGGGTTCGCGAACCTCTACCTCGCTAACATTATTAGAGAACTTTACCCTAAAAAAACGTAGCCCTGATGACTTTATGGGCCGAGTGAAAACCTCGGAGACCTCCTCAAC
Organism: Ligula intestinalis; assembly: GCA_036362985.1. Classification (NCBI taxonomy): domain Eukaryota; kingdom Metazoa; phylum Platyhelminthes; class Cestoda; order Diphyllobothriidea; family Diphyllobothriidae; genus Ligula; species Ligula intestinalis. The sequence goes on along the minus strand of JAYGXS010001858.1, from coordinate 11,059 downwards.
GAACGATACACTCAACTTATAGTACGAAGATTCGCTATAAATAAATTGCCTTACGCACGTAAATCCAGAGCGAAGGCGAAAGTAGGCATCTTTAGGAGTAGCTGCTAATACTGATAGGTGAGGAGTTAGAAGATGCGGCCTCAAGTGCCCTTCACTAAGGCCCGACAAATCTGCTCAAGCAGCAGAAACGCGGTCCACGCCCGGTCCTTTAATTGACCTTAGAAACTTTCAAATGGTAACGCTGAAAAGGAGTTAAGCGCACCATGTTTAATGTAGTCCAGTGCTAGGTGTACAATGCTGTGTACATTATACACCATGTGCTCCTCACCATACAAAGTACAGATGCCTTGATTAAAGTACTTTAGTGATTAGGAGCAAAATTTGAGTGTATCTGCGTGATGCCCTGCTGTGTGCAGTGCCCTTATTGCTAAAAATAGACACATGAAATGTTTGTATAAGCCATCAGGGAGGAGACTCTTGAGGACTACGAAACCGGTATACAACAGAAACATTCGCAGTTCCGTTGCTTTCCATTGTGCGAAGAGCTCTATACTACGCGGTGTCTGCGTAAAATCCGAAGGTAGGTAACTCCTCATCCGTATTCACCTCTCACTTATACTCCTTACCACCTCCCTTGGAAACCGGTATCCGGACGTAGTGGGGCTTAGAAGCCACAACTTAATCAACTCCCTCATAACACCTAAGTAAACTAGGTGCATGGGATCTAACGGAAAACCTGTAACTCACCCAACTGGCGTCGGTAGGAAGGGTGACCGTCCGTTCCTAAGTAAACTGCCTTACTCATTTCACGACCGTTTATCACATGCCGGTACTGATGACCGGGATTCTTACACTTCTCACATCCTTCATACGCGCCTACATTTCTATTTTTTTTTAAAAAACGCCCTCGCAGGGGCGTCAGCTATTACCGTTTTTACCCGAAAGCCTATCCTACGACCGACGTCGGGGTGTACTAACTCCTCTGATGTCAGGGTATTGACCTCTTCAATGAGAGGACTACAATAATGGTTTACATCTGCGGGTTTTGAATAACCGCAGTATGCACACACAACGAATACCGTACTCCTGAAGGGTTCTTTTATTCTACCTAAAGAGGCCAAAAACTAACGAGATTTTTCTTAAACTTAGTAAAGCCATCAAAATGCATTTGCACTACTACTGCATCGGACGGCAATACCGCTGTTAAATAATCCCTAACTAACATTATGACCTGGGTCCTCAAACCCACGTGCATGTACTTGCCATCATCCATTCTCACTACCATATGAATATTTCTAGTTCTAAGAAGTGTTCTCGTATCCACCGGAATAACCGGGAAGATTTGAGACCACATTATCAGCATAGGGTTTGAAGTCCTATGCGTCACCTTACGCTCTATACATCACTTGATTAGAGCCAACTTATACTTCTTTCGTACGGTAGAAAAAAAACCTCTTATTACTACCGCAAAACAAACAAATACCACGATACAAACCGCTCTGTTCAGATGACGTCTTACGCTGCTTGCCACCAGTACCGCCTTCCAAATGCCTTGCAAATGCCTCACCACAACTGGGACAGTATAGTTTCATTCCTGCAAAGAGAAAAAAACGTTAGCAGCAGCTGGCAATTATAAAAAAGTGGAAAAAGTTTTTCGCGGAAGAGCAGATGTTCCTCCTGTGACACTATCTGACAAAATGACATTTTTCCAAACGACATCAACCTACAGATTGCAGAAATTAATGCAGCCGGTCCCACGATCGAAAGCTGTTTCGTCCGTTCTCACCACCGGGCCTCCTAAAATAATCACTATCACCAAATCTGACCCGCATTCGGACCATATGATGGATGGTTGCACTCGCTGATCCTTATCGTCCTCTATGCGCGGGCCTGAGTGCGCGCGCCAGCGAGCGCGAAATAAGGGGGAGGCGTGAGTGAAGTTAGTGGTAGGGGGAGGGTGGCGTTCGCGCGTCCGGGTACCGGTTTAGTTGACTAAGAGGCGTGACCAGGTATTCGTCGTGGCCCAAGCAGCGCGTCTCATGAGAAGGGATCGTTACTTTCTGCTGATAACGGGTGCGCGCACTCTGACGCCATACGAGGGCTGCGCAAAGGGGGAGGGGGGTTGGACAAACTCTGAGCAAGCACCCACGCTTTCGGTGCGTACGTTCGCGTGGGGACATAGAACGGAGGGGTAGTGAATTATTGGACATTCTGGTGAACGTCCTTAGCGATCGCTAGCGTTTGTTTCATGGGAAGGCGGCTTTCGCTTTGCAGTGGAACCCCTTTTGTGGCAGAACGACCCATTTATTACGCTTATACCCCCTTTTTTTGTAAAAATCATAAGTCGGAAGCCGTTTAGTAATATTATAAGAAAAGTTTATTTCAATATTATTAAAATGTACATGGACTCTTGGCCTCAGTTTTGACGTCTTGATATTATTGTCCTTGTTGGTCTTCGACTTTCGCCGAAGGGCCAGCCGTTATTTCCAGAAGTTAAGTGAACGTTAAGTATGTATACGTAGACTTACCATTTGGCGCAGATATATTTTTAAGGCATGCCTGGCGCTGATTTTCGGTACCGCTGGACGGCGTCCTCAAGTTCCAACACCTTATGTTTCCTCTCGCCATTCCAGGCGCCGAAGAGGTCTAAGTACAAACTGTGGCGATGATATTAGGAGACTTATTCATGATCAATTTGTAAAATGCAGATTTTTCTAGGGACAGTTTTGCACTTTTTGCCCCTAAAATTAAGGTGTAAACTGATTTCATTATCAAAAACTGCGGCAAAAATCCGCTTGACGAAATCATCAAGCTCACTTCCACCCAGTATATTCAGATAGGTAATCTAAGGAAAGTAAATTTAACCAAATGTGCCGTAGATGCCGCACTTCTTTTGACGTTGAGAGGGTTTTCGGTGGAACATTGTGGTATCTAAAATCTCACAGGAAAAACGGGAGTTAGTTATTGAGGTATTGGGATCATGGATGATCCACCTATCGCTATGACCACTTCCATCCTGAAGTGCTCGTGAACCACTCACTATAGGGAATGTGCGTTGTAGGCAGTTGGCGCAGTTTTCGTACTAAACCTATGTGAACGTACTCACAGCTGCCCATCGGTACAACCTTTACGTCGTACGTTGCCTTCAACATCCTCTTTTCGTTGGTTGGCAAGTCGGGTATGAGTGACCTAATAATATCCATTAATTCGCGCAACGGAGCGTGTTTTATGTGGTTTCGCACGGCCTATTCCCGCAAGACTGAACATAGCTATTCTGCTTCGTTTCCGTGCTAACAGCCTCCTCGATCATTTCCTCGTCCTCGTCCTCCTCGTCTCCTGTAAGAACCCAATCATCATCACTTACTGTGGACAACGCCATCGGAATATCCTCAATTAATTTACTATCAGATACGTTTGAGCTCTCTAGTTCTGCATTTACGACCATATAGTCGGCTTCAGCTCTCTTCTTCATGGCCTCTTCCACAGCCAACATTTCCTCCTCAAAATACTTCTTCAAGCGGCGTTTCCGCGTACTCCTGGATTCACCCTTAAACATAGTTAGCAAAAACCGTAAAGATAAGAAATATTACAGGGAATAACAACATAAATATTATGGAATACCAGTGAAATAGCAGTGGATTTGTCAGGCAGTAGTTGCATTACGTATGCACGTTGCACGCCACACACGTCAAATAATGCGTTTACGCGCGCGGACGGATGTCGCAATGCGCTCAAAGTGGCCAACCAATCTGATGTCAGATTTCATTATTGCGGCAACCAATTACGTTACAGCATCGCGTATATCTAGCATCTATTAGGTATATAGTTGCTACTAGGGATCTCAGTGTAGAAGATACGCTTTTTCGAAATTATTCAAGAATTGACTATATTTTTCCAAAGTTTGTAATTTTCTACGTTGACATCCCTATCCGATCGGTGTGAAACTTCCTTGGCTGTGAATTCTTTCCAAAGTTTGTAAATTGCTTCTAGGACGTGTCGATTTTGTGAAAAACTCCCCTGTGCCACAAAAATCTGCTCATCTCCGAATTTCACGCCGAGGCTGAATCGTTATATCACTGTGTTGTTTTTTACCTTCAGTATCAGTATCAGTATATTGAGGGTATGTAGGAAAAATTCCTTTGAGTGCCCTATTTGTACATATGTGCAGTGGTAGCAAAAAAATTGTTGCTTCGACTGTTGGCGAGGCCAGTTGTCCTGAGTCATATGATGAAAATAGGAGCAGACAGTGAAAAAAACTCCTCAGGGATTTTTAGGAGAAAAAATTGTCGCCCTTGTGGTGGTAATGCGTGGGATTTAGGAGAAAAACGGGGGTTCCCACTGGAAGGGGGGGCATTGCGAAGGTTCCCAGGATCATCACCGTGTGGAAGCCTTGTCCTGATTTTTCCGTGCTGATGGAAGACTCCGCCAACGGAAATGGAAACACAGAGGCATCCGCCCAGATCGTCGACAGTCCGCTTTGGGTCGAACCAAGGGTGACTGTTTAGACCGGCAGGTCTGGCTGATAAGATCGCCAGCGGGTAATCACGGTACGCAGATAGCCAAGAAGGGTAGACCGCGGAGACCTTCGCATGAGGCTATGTGTGGGAGGGCGTTATAAATAGCAAACGTGAATGGATATAAAAACTAATACTACTGAAATTTGGAAGTAGCTTTATTGTTATTGCAAATTGTCAGTTCCGGTCCATCGTGCACTGCTATATCGATCCAGTTATTGCTTAAAACCCTGTAGCGATTCCGACATAACAACGTCCTGAGGAAGCGCATTCCACGCTCCACCCACACTTTTTGAAAAAAAAAGTGTTTGCGAGCGTCCAGTCTGGCCCCTGTCACCTTTAATTTGAGGGGATGATCCCTCAGATTCGTGGTCGTTGCTAATTCGAAAACATCCCCTGATATAAGACAGCAGTCTTTAAGACGTAATACGCGGAATGCTAGTATCAGGTCCCCCCGAAGCTGCCTGTAACGCAAAGGGAAGAGGTTGAGATTCGACAGCCGTGTTTCATAAGGCTGCGAGCCCTGCCCCACAACAAGTTTGGTTGCGCGCCGTTGTACCTTTTCCAGGATGTTGATGTCTTTCCTGACCCAGGATCTCCAAGCTTGGATAGCGGATTCTAGGTGCGGTCGTACGAAGGTTCTGAAGACTTTTGTGAAGCACTCTTCATTGAAGGAAGACAAAGCTCGTTTGACGAGGTATAGGATCGACATCGCGGACTTGGCTACCTTTGTGCAATGCAGGGAGGGTTTAAGCGAGGGTGTGATCCAGACCCTCAAGTCTTTCTGGGCGTTCACTTCTAACTTACTTGTACTTGTACTTGTAACGGCATTCACCTCGGGCGGGTTGAGCTGGCATCAGTTTTGACGTTGACTGCATCATGAATCACAGCTGTCCAGGCGCGTCGATCTTGCGCCTGTTCACACGAGAGCACCATCCATTCACGGTTCCACTGGCGTAGGCCGTAGACGCATGGACCGGAAACTGATGACAGATCCTGCTTGACTGTTGCTGCCCAAGTTTTCAGCTGCCCGCCGCGACGTTTGCGCCAGGTGGGGGGAGGCGTCGCCACAAGCAGGTAACGAATCAGCTCACCATCATCACGCCGGGACGCATGCCCGAACCACCGAAGTCGTCTCTGAAGCAGGAGTGGAGGGAGAGTGTCCAGGTGACAGCGTCGGCGGAGATCGGAGCAGCGAATTCGGTCGACACGTCGGTGACGAAGGATGCGGCGTAGGCAGTCATTGTCAAACACCGCAAGGCGCCTCATGTCCTCAACACGCATAGGCCATGTCTCTCCGCCATAGAGCAGGATAGATCGAACCACTGCTTGGTAAACACGGGACTTTGTGCGTAGTGATATTTCCCTTCTATTCCATAGAGGAGCGCACAGTCGGTAGAAGGCAGATCGGGCACGGTTGACCCGTGATACAACCTCGTCGACATCTTGACCCGCTTCCGTGACCAAAGAGCCTTAGTATCTAAACGAGTCGACCTTTTCGAGAGGAGCGCCGTCGAGAAAAATAGGAGTGACAGATGTAGAAGGCACACAGGAGAGCATGACTTGGGTCTAAGTCGCGTTTAGGCGTAATCCGATGGATCGAGCACGCTCATTAACCTTGTCCAACGCCTGCTGAACTGCATTAAAGTTTTCTTCAAAGAGGACGACGTCATCAGCATACGCCAAGTCAGTCACCCATTTCGAGCGATCAAACTGCACTCCCGGGAAGTCATCCAGTGCTTTTGTCATGATCCAGTCCACCGCATAGTTGAACAGGGTTGGTGAAACGGCACAACCTTGGCGGACGCCCGTCCTGACGCTAAAGGCTTCCGTGTCACCGTTCTGCGTCCTCACCCGTGTGGAAGTGCCACGATAGTATGCCTGCATGAGATTGAGAAGCTTAGGTGGTAGGCCGTCCGTCCTCATTATGTTCCACAGCGTACTGCGATCAACAGAGTCAAATGCGGCAGCAAAGTCGATGAAGCATAGAACAGTGGGTTGTTGGTGACCCCATCTCAGTTCCAGTACACGGCGGAGATTGAAGATCTGGTCGGTGCAGCCACGACCTGGTCGAAATCCACTCTGGTTTGGGTGGGTGCGCTGGTCTCTCGCAGTTTGGAAACGTTTGAGAAGAAAAGACGTGAATGTTTTCGCCGCTACATCGATAAGGATAATGCCTCTGTAATTTCTACACGCTCGTCTGTCACCTTTTTTAAACAAGGGGAGGATCACTGCTTTTCTCCAGTCAGAGGGCACAACTTCGCTGTCCCATATCTTGGCAAATATTTGTTGTAGCCAGGGCCCAATAACCTCGGGTGCACATTTAAAGAGCTCCGGCGGGAGGTCATCCTCACCAGGTGCCTTGTTGCTGCGTAGCCTCAAGAGAATGGGGACAAATTCCTCTACACTGGGTGGCTCTGTGTTGCACGCACACAGATGGTGGGGATCGTCCGCATTGATGAACAGGTCAGACATCACAGGGGGATCATGGTTAAGGTGGTCACAGAAATGCTCGCGCCATTTCTCTAACCGGTCATCGATCTAAGTGATGACAGCACCGTTGCGATCCAGTAGAGTCTCGGTGGTGTTCCCCGAACCTCTGCTGGCCTGCCTTAAGAGTCGGTAGAGCTTGTGGGTGTCACCTCTGATAGCTGCTTGCTCCGTTTCCGTGGCAAAATCGCTCCAGTAGGCGTTCCTATCGGCTCGGATGGCCCTTGTCGTTTGGCGCCGCAGCTCTCTGTAAGTGGGGGAGCCAGTGAGTCTGGCTCGGCTTGCCTCCTCAGCTAACTCAAGCGTGGGTCTAGTGATCCAGTCGCGATGTCGCCGTCGGTTTTTGCCCAGATGGGTGTATGCCAGCTCTGACATCGCGGCCTTCAGGGACTGCAACGCGGGCTCTGGGTCCGCTTGGACGTCAGGGTACAGGCCGTCGAAACGGTTCTGGAGTGCTAAGTGGAAGGTGTTGCCAGCAGAGGACTTCAGCTTTGCGACATTGATCCGCTGTGGTCGAGAGGGTCTGTGAATAGCTCTCAAACGCAAGCGAAGGGTTGCCCGCTGTAGGACATGGTCCGATGCATGAGCGTTTCCTGTATCAGCACCGCGGTAGGCTCGACAATCCAAGACTGAGCTGGCCCAGCGTGCTCGGACAAGGATGTGATCTATTTGGGCCTGGGTATGCCCGTCATTTGAGTACCAAGTGACAAGGTGGTGGCGCGGATGATCAAAACGGGTGCTTGACACAACGAGGCGGTTAGACGATGCGAAGTTGACAAGGCGCTCACCGTTGGCACACTGCGCTCCGACAGCAAATTTGCCTACCACATGACGGGTTCCAGCGTCACACACACATGGTCGGGCGTTCCAGTCACCGGCAATGACGAGTAGATCGCTTCTTGCGATGCGGTCAACTGTTCGCTGGAGGTCACCGTAGAAGTCATCTTTTATGCTGACATCAACAGCCAGAGTAGGCGCATATACCGAGATGATGGAAACGTTAACTGGGGCACTTTTCAAACGGACCCAAGCGATCCGCGGTTAGACAGCTTCCAACTCTAGCAGACTCGAGTGTAATTCATCGGCCAAAGCTATAGCGACACCATACAGTCCAGAGTTGTCGGACACACCACTGTGGTAGAGATGGTACGCAGAGTCAGTTCTTGGTACTTGCAGCTGTTTGTGGCCAGTGCCAGGTAGGCGGACCTCAGAGAGACACGCCACACCAACTCGGTATTCAGAAAGGGATTTGGCTGTTAACAGTTGGGCGCCGTCATCCCTCCAAGTTTGAGCATTCCAGCCTGCAATTCGCAATCCGGCATCAGCTCGCAGATTTAACACCCGTCCCGCGATGCCAAGAGGATGGGGCGCGTCGGTTCCCGCGGACGCCGTAGCAGAGATCGTATGTTGCGTACAGTTGTGATTCATGAAAGTGTCGAAATTCAAGAAATTCAATTCCGTGTTTCGTGGAGAAAAGGGGATTGGCGCTAGGTCCCCGGTCTTGCTCCCCTACCAGAGCCCCGTTAGTCAAGCAAAAGCAAGTTTCCGGCGCGCACCAGCTTGGAGGTGGGGTTGGATTTTACGCACCCACTTCCTTCAATGGTATGTCATTCAGTCGGTAAGCCATGCCATTTGAAGAACCGGATTTGCCAACTCGAATGGTGGTGCACTTGCTCACATTGAACGGTAAGAGCCAGTCGGCCGACCATTTTTGAAGTCTATTTAAATTTTCCTGTAAGTGCACTTCGTCAGCCACAGTTCGAATTTCGCTCCAAAGTTTTAGATCATCGGCAAACATGGCGACGCCGCAATCCAGTTCGCGGACACAGTCGTTGATGTAGATAACAAACAAAATAGGGCCGAGAAGGGAGCCTTGGGGAACACCACTCTCAACCTCAACCTTGGCTGACTGTTTGTCGCTGATGTAAACAGTTTGCGAGCGACCGATTAGGAAGCTTTTTATCCACGTAAGGAGCCTTACCCTTACTCCCATGCGACTGAGTTTATAAAGGAGGCGGTGGTGCGGCACGCTTTCGAAAGCCTTTTTGAAGTAAATATAGACAGCATGCACTGAGTTTCCACTATTGACTGCCACAGTCCACCGTTCTAAACAGTAGAGCAAGTTTGTAACGCAGTACCTACCTCTACGAAAACCATGCTGAGCATCCGATAGCAGATGGTTTTGTTCCAGGAACTGCATAAGTTGTTGCTTGACAATTTTTTCCATGATTTTGCAACAGATTGCAGTAAGGCTGACTGGTCGGTAGTTATTCGCTGAGACCCGGCTTCCCCCTTGTATAGCGGTGAAATCCTCACGGATTTCCAATCTACTGGTAGACATCCGGTTTCGAAGGAGGTTTGCAGGAGCACAGAGAGTGGTTTGGCCAACTCATTGGCGAGCTCCTTCAAAATCTTGGCTGGTACGTTGTCGGGACCTGGTGACTTAGATTATTTCAAAATTAAGAGTTCCTTAAGAACAGCATCCTCGGGGAATCAGACAGTCTCAACTACTGTATCCCCTTCGGTGTCGTCGGTGGGGTGATCGTATGCCGTTTCCTTTGTGAAGACTGATCGGAAAAATTTCGACAGATTATCAGCCTTCGCTTCATCATCTATCAAGTCTCTTCCCTCATTGGTCCTTAGCAGGGGTATGGGATCCTTGTTTTTGGTACTCTGCCTGAGATAACTGTAAAACAGTTTGGGGTTCACTGTGGCCTGGTTTAGCAAGTCTGCTTCGAAAGCCCGTCTTGTTTTGAGAATAAGACCCTTGAACCGGTTTCTCTGAGTTTTGTAGGCACTGATAGATGCACAAGTCCTGTCTGCTAGCATTTTTTTCCACAGCTTCCGCTTTTTGTTCACTTCTATTTTTAAGGCCTGCGTAAGCCATCGCGGTCTAGTGTTCACCTTTTTTCGCGAAATTGGACAGTGGTTGTCGATGAGTCTGTGCAGTGTGGTCCGGAACGCTTCCCAGTCCGCAGTTATGTTTCCAGATAATAGAGGTTCCCAATCGGCGCGCGTGAGTTCGGTCTTCATTCTATCGAAATCGCCTCACCAAATATTTCGTCTGGCTGTTGAGGGTCTCTCCGGTATTGAGAATAACGAGTAATCCCATAGCAGTACAACATGGTCACTTTTACCTAGTGGTGGGAGACATGACATTTCGTCGATGCTGTCCTGCAATTTCGTGAGAACGAGGTCCAGCCAGTTGGACTGTTGGCCATCACGCATTCTTGTCGGAAAAGTGACGTGTTGCGTGAGAAATAACTTCAGAGTCATGCTCAGAAGGCAGCTGTCGAAGGTTAGATCGGAGCTATGTGCGCAGGCCGCACCCCAGTCGATGTGAGGCGCGTTAAAGTCCCCCACAATCAGGATGTCCGATCATGCAGTTATCTTTTCCAGCTCCTCTAGCAAGGAGGCATCCACTACTGGCTCTCTTCTCGGTGGTCGGTAGAGTGTCAGTACATCGAGGTTGGGTGCACCTGGTACTTTAATGGACAGCCAGATGGCCTCGGAAGTATACGCCAGTTTATCTGTTTTGTCTAAAACTGTGAGTCCATTTTTCACGTATGTTGCTACGCAACCACCTTGACGACCTTCTCTGTCTTTTCTGAACAGTTGATAGCCAGGCATGGGAACCTTGCCGTCGGCTACCTGTTCAGACAGCCAAGTTTCTGTTATTGAAACTATATCTGGTGATAGCTCAAAGGCATGAATCTTCAGCTCGTCAAGCTTTGAAAGCATACTCTGTGCATTTGTGTACATGAAAGTTAACTTTCTGTTTGCTCGAGAATTTGTTCCAGTCAGGCTCTCCCCGCCCCTTTCCGGGTCGACTGTGCGGTTATCCGGGGAGGACCTTTCCTGGGGGAGAACAGTGGACGCTGGATCACTAGGTTGTTGTAAATAACCAAATGTTTATCCTAATTTTGTCATAATATTTAGGGTAAAAGTGACTGTCAATTAAGGATAAAAGTGACTCTTACGTTTTTCCTAACGCAATTTTATGATCAAACATATTTCATTATATCTGTCAGGAACTCAATATTTTACTCTGACTT
>JAYGXS010001857.1:0-12118 GCA_036362985.1 Ligula intestinalis | reverse complement strand
ATCTATCTCCCCTCCTCTCCATCTGTCTTTTTGATGACGGAGCAGCAACTCCCGACCAAGCTGCTCCGAATCCACCTACTCCTCCTCGCCGCCGGGATTAAGGCCCACCCGCGGGGCTCCGGATCCAACAGGTGCTACTAGCCAGCCAGCTACCCGAGACTGCAACTATGAGTTCTGTGAACAATAAGCCACGCCTTTTGTTGACACTTGCCTTTTATTTTCCAACCTGGGATTCGACTTGTTGATTGTAGTGATATAGGCACATCGACGGCTTGGACCCTAAATACTTCAATAATTTGCGTTATTCGTAAATAATGAGCATATCTTTATGTATCAATCAACTTTTACAAATAGCCCTAAACACACACATGCACAGAAAAAGTTGCGAATTCTTTATAAGTAATAGATGATGTAAAAAGAATTGTCTTAAATTTTTCGAAACTTCCTATTGAACATTTCAGAAGATAAACCGACGAACATAGGTTTACTTTCAAGAAATGCTATTCAGGCGTTTAAAGTTATATGTTAAGTAAGTTACTTAACTGTGCTGGTTGGTCGAAAAAATAGTGTCGTTATCAGGGTATCCGGGCGAGGTCATAACCTGTGAGCTGTTCGGTAAGCTAACTTCGGCCGTGGCAACTGCGACGTAACCTGCTGGCGATAACATCTGCCGTTGCCAATAGATGCTGCCCGAGGATTTTTGAGTACCTGAGGGCGCATAGTAGAGCATTCAAAAGGCCTCTCTGGCATCAATGCGATAGTCTAATTCTACCAGGTGCGCTAGAATGGAACTGTTCATACAACTCAGTTGGCCCTTTTCCAAAACAATTCTTGAACGTGTTCTCGTACTCTTCTAGACAAACGCCGGCTCCTCTGATTAATTTATCCTGCCCCATATGAGCAGGTTAATGTATATATGGACAAAGAGGTGATCGGGGCTGGCAGATTGGCTTTGATCTCTCCGTAAAAGATGAGAGTACATAGGCGTCGGCTTTTAAAAAGCTGATTGCTACAACGTGGTCCATCTCCTTGATATAGGACCTTGGTGAATATCCATTTCCTGTAAACACGAGCGCATTGAGAGTCCTTCACCCATGTTCTCAACATTACATTGACTGGGATACCCATTTACCGAAACACGCATTAGCTCATTTCTGATACTATCATTCAAGCAGGTCCTTTTTGACCTTTGCGTCAAACATCGTACGTTTGAAGTGTAACGGTACGAAATAAGCAAAAAATGTGTTTTGCCCGGATCACGTCTTCCTACGCGAGAGCTTACGTTTAATAGTTCCGTCCACCATTTTAATTAGTAGTGTGTCGAGGAATGAGAGCAGTGCAGACTGTACTTCATTTAGAGTAAACCTGGTGGACGGGTGCGCCTGAACTACGGTATGCGTTAAAGTGGTAAGGTTGATTTTATCTGATGCAACTGCGAATATATCATCTGTGTAGCATATGTAGTACGGCAGAATATTTATCTGGTGCCAAGTTGCGCAACTCTTAGTTTTTCCATGAATATACTTTCTAGAAAGGGTCCCAAGAGCGAGCCTATAGATACTCCATTAAATTGCCTGTCAAAAAGAAATTGTGCATTCATCGTTTCTTTTACCAGTAATGGCCTCAGTGCATTTACCCGCATTCCTATATCCAATTGCTTCGAGGAAATGAATTCACAGATGTAATTTACTGTTTCTAAGACCGTTACGTTCGTAAACAGTGACCAGACATCCAGTTAGACTATCACTGTCCCGTTCACGTCAAGGTCTTTCATGCCGCAAGCAAGACGAATGGGCATGCAGTCCTTTAAAATCTTAGGTAAAATTTTAAGTCGAGATATGAACGTGCCAACGGGACGAAGACACTGTTAGATATATTCGCTTATGATACAGTCCTTTTAATTTCTTTCCGGACAGAAAGTCAACTGGATGTAAAGGCTCGACTTGAATTTATCGAATGCTGTGATATTGTGCAGCAATTAATGCTGTTGATCATTTGTAAGGTTTTACATTTTTCTAGTCTTCGTTTGGAATTATTATGATCGCATATTTGTGACGTTTACCATACGTTTTATTGTGCTTTTATGACCTTTTAGGTGGCAAATGCTTTAACGTCCTATTAAATTAGTCAGGTTTGACTGCGTTTGGCTGTAGTTTTTAATCAAACATGAAATACTCGTAACCATTAACGGACTTTTAAGTTCATTGAGTGGTCCAATATAAACATGGGCTTTATTTGCGCTTATGCTGTTAAAATGCAAAGAAGATTGTAAAGAAAACATTTCGATGGCTGTCCCATTGTGGTATTTAAAAAATTTAACCAAGATATATCACTTTCGTGCTTCTTTTAATGAAGAATGACAAAGTCGTTTAGACATGTACCTTTACAGTATACATTTAAAAGGTTCACGTAATGAATTGGTAAAGAATAGTGGAAAACTATTGAAATATATATTCTGAAGCGTTGTAACTGATCACCTTTCCAAATTTATTAAGTCTGAGAATGTCAACTAGTTCACACACCATAATATTTTGAACATATCAGTAAATGATAAACGGAGAAAACGCTATGCATTTCAATATTGAAATGTATACCAAAATAATTATTTTCATTGGGATGTCTGAAAAAGTTTAAAGACGCACTTTTAAAGTTTCAACGAGGCTTGCAACTAATAAAAGCTCCTCCTTGACTAAAAATATGGTTTATTAGCGTTAACGTTATGTGCGCATCGTGGCGTGTTCTGGTGCTCTTTGGTGGCAGAAGTACAACTGTTCTTGTAGGCAAGAGGTCGCCCTTCATGATTTATATACTTTAAGAAGTTCAAATTTTTTTAAGCCTACCCTAGCAATATCGAAAGGAAGGCACATGCACTCTTTCCTAGTACATTTAACTAGTTAAAAAGCATAATGCCTTTGAAAAAAATGGATTGTGCCAAAAATTATATGGCATTACGTACCTGCGTAACGAATAGGTAAAGGCCACTGTTAATCGTTATAGCAACATTGCATAGTTTTTTTGCAGAACGGCATATCTTAGGTAAAGACAATTTTAATGTGACCAGTTCAGCCTTTTATTACACAAAAGTTGACATAACAAATAGAATGGGGTTAGACTTTTTTAATGCTGATATCGGTTAAAAATGTATGGGCTATATCGCTCGCCTAAGGTAGAATTTAAATAACCTGAAATCAAGAAGATGGTATTGAAATTAGCAGTATGTTGTTTGGATGAGAATTATTTTTGGAAATGCAGGGGTACTGAAAATGTCAATTGTCGCGTCAACTGGGTCATGTTGACATATGAAAGCGAATTCTTTATGCCCAGATAAAAATCTGAGGAAGTATTTCTGCATTAATTATCTTCTGTTAGTTAATTTTTGTCAATTATCCCACATTAGAAAATGCATGGCAAATAAAACTGAAAGAAGGCACAACTGCCTTTGAATTTGGTCGGATCACTGCCGCAAAAGAAAAAAGGATGGCCCGTTAGCAACCAACTCAACAGGAAAGTGGTACGAACACCCAAGCCCTGCCAACCTGTCCTTGTTGCCAGCGAACGTTCCGTGCACGTATTGGCCTGGTAGGTCATCTCAGGACGCAACGTGCCACCTTTCCACCACCTTTATTTCCTACGGCATCCAACACAGAAACTAACCCTCCTGCTCGCAGCCTCTCCCAGTGAAACGTCAGTCAAATCCATGACTCCATCTATGCACTATTCCTATGCCCTGTTTCATTATCAGCCTGAAATACTCTATAAATCCAGGCTCAGTAAAATTATAGCACTACATTCTGATAATCAACAGGCTACGCACTCAGTTCATGTACGCTAACTATAGAGGCCGGCAGCCAGACCATGATTAGCCGAGAGTACTTGCTCTTTGATCTTATCCTTTCAATGCATTCTTACAACTACCAATAACAATACTATAAGACTTTGACATTGCGTTAAACCGTTGCATTAATCACTATGCACCTAAAACGGATCGCGTGGCAAGCGCACTGAACCAACGCAGGGACTAGATACATGTATGGCGTACTTTACTCGGCAAGCGCTCCAATAACAAAATGACAAGGCAAGGGATCACTATACGCAACACCGAAACCTACCAAAAAACCTCCTACCAGCTTTTTACAGAAAACATCAATTAGATCAGCCACTAGCTTATCGTTTAGCTCTAGTATATGCAGTAAGCCTCGCAGCACAGATCTTCTTTTTTCTTTCGCTTTAATTTTTTTTAATTCAATTTTTCAATTTTACTATAACTAACCTCCGGCCAGCGTCAGCTAAGATGCCATACGGCCTACGCAAAACTGTACTCTAACTTACCTACAAATTATTTGGCTATAAATCACTACACAGCTTAGACACAAATGCACCTCTAAGTGAACTCTATGGAGTCTCTTAGCCTAGATTTACCTAGCTCTGACATTTCGTTTTAAATCTAGTTCTCAAAGCCGAGTCTGAGGTTTAGCCTACGACCGTTTCATCAGCAAATTCCATTTATAAGCCAATTTTCTGTGTGTTTAAATGATTCACAAACTGGTAAGTGCCAAACATAAAAAAGCTGAAAAAATTATGAAAATGAAAATGGTTATGATGCTAATGTCGACGCCCACAGTTGATTTGCGCTGATGAGTAAGTATATGCGCTTTATACGTCATATGTATGCGCGTCTGTATGAGGATATAGGTCAACCAAGACATCCTGTGAAACCGATCATACAGATTGCGTTCTCGTGAACGCTACAATTTGGGCCAGCAATCCGGTCAAATACACCTCTGGGATGGTAGGAGACCTAGATACTGAGACTATCCTGCAACGGCTGACCAAGGGTTACCCCGAAATTTATTCCCTTTTAGCTAATTGTTCAAAGTGATTGTTACAAAAACTTCGCAACACATGAAGGTGCTCAGAAAAGGATAAAGGACTCCTGGGGTCAGATCGCACGCAAGCCTCACCCATTAAATGGGTAACCATTGGCAGAACATGTGACTAGGGGCCATTGGCCATTCACAAACCAGTCAGAACACGTGACTGGCAAATAGGCTGCCAGCGGTTCTCCGCTCATACTAACCGCAAAACTACCAGTAGAAAGTCCAATCTGCACGCTTCTGCTGGTCTGTACCCCCTGCGCATGGGCAAATGCACAGGCCAAACCAATGACAAGGGAAGCCCGGCTATCCTGCACAGCCACCTCCGTAGTCCTAGGTGGGCGCTATCCACCAAACACCACACACAGTGACCACAAGACATGACCTTCCTATGGCCCGGACAGACAAAACCCTAGATGCCATGACAGGTGGGAAGGAGGGCCATATGGTCATAGAAACGGAAAAGCGTCAAACCTGAAAATAGTCCAGCCATCGCGCAGTAGAATGCATCCCCGCTGAGAAGATAACACCAGCCGCGCTTCTAATGTCCTCCCCCGCACAAACACGCAAGACGTTTTTCGGACCTAAGGTGTGACAGACTGACATCGGGCTCAGATGGATGAGTGATGAGCGGGAATGCGGTTCGATGCTGCGGAAGTTGACTATCACTGAAAACCTGAGTCACGCTCAAGTCACTGCATCAACCTAATTGGAGCATGACGGGGGCATCAAAAAAATAGATGGCCGAAGCTGTCGCGTGCAAAACTGAGAGTTATTAGTTGCTTACGAACCTGTCTGGGCGCTCGAATGACACAAAGCATTACCATGGGACTTTCAACGGCTACATCAATCGTCTGTTGGCCTACGCCATCCATACAGCGACAAAAATCAACCCAGCTTAACCAAAATGCTCTACCGATCACTTCCGTGGAGGACAAGGAGGCTTGTAAGCGCATATTTCCATCAGCTTTGCTTATTGCAAACCTAAGATGCATGTCTTACGCTCAGATATTGTTGCAGTATAGGTTCTACCTTGCTTATTCATTAGTCCTTAACTACCGACACAATTATAGGATATTGCAATATCAGTTTCGTACAGAAGAGATTGATCTCCTATTATACCTGAGACGTACTCTAAACCGCAGAAGAAGGAGTTTACTACTGGAAAAAAGTATTATAATAGCCTACTAAAAGCAAGTGGCTAAATAATCCTCGATAATGTTTGCGGCTGCATACTAGGTCCCAATCTTATACATTCAGTAGTACTAGGTGGGCGCTGTCCACCGAACGCTACACCCAGTGACCACAAGAGATGACTCTCCTATGGCCCGGACAGACAAAACCCCTAGATACCATGTCAGAAAGACAGTACTCTCGGCACTTAGTTCAGTCGCCGAATCCTGTTTTGGCATTAGGCAAGCCGTCCTTATTGTTATTTTTATCTTGAGCCGACTCCCAAAATGCATAATTATATGCTCTTTGGATCAAATATGGTAACAGTTTCCTATGGACTGAACGAACTATAATCGCTAGTATCTTCAGCATCACAATTAATGCGCTTTCACTGCAGCAATGTACTTTCATACTGTTGCCCTCTAGTGCCGAACTTGTAGAGCACATTTCTAGAACGATGGTTACCTCTAAAAATCTGAGCTAGATCTAGATAACCTAGAAAGGCTACGGTAGCCACTTGTTACGACCTAATAGCATGTAGCAACTTAGGTGACTAGAAAGCAGATGCCTCTTCTATTACAAAGAAGACCTTTTCTGTGTCCTCAAGAGGGATTTAGACAATCAAAACTTTAGCAAATTAACAATAAATGGCAAAATGCAACATAAAGATATGGAAAAACTTGAGCTATTTCTTAATCAATTTCGTCAACCAATAAGATGACAGCCTGGTGGATAGAGTTGAAAGGGCAGTACGCATGGAGAGCCCTGATTTGCTGGTTTCACAACTAACATTAATACAACCAGCATCACTGAAATTGTCCTACTCCTGTTGCATTTGATTAAGACTGTCCTACTATACCTACCTGATACTGTAATTTCGTACGGCTGTCCTTTAGATTAATACTCTTTGTGTGCTCTCTCCTTACTGTACCCAGAAATTCTACTTTAAGAGGTACTTGCACTATCCCACTATCAATTAAATTGAATTAACCCTGCCGCTACCAGTACTATAAGTATAAAGAACTAGCAGTAGAAGCAAGAGTCCTAGCCGTAACAATGCGAAGCTAGTTCAAAGCCTTACCTGCCGTATGAGACAGAATCACCTCAGCTGATAAAGTATATATATATTATATATATATATATTTATTTATGAACCATTAGTGCTGATAAGGGAAGTTGCAAAGCTTCCATGACTAGTGGACTGCAAGAGAATCTTGCTTCTAACTAGACAAACGACGCTCCGCAACTCCTGAGCTAATACTAGATATTGTATATGTTACAAAAGTCCAAAATTTGAGCGCGCATCGGTGGCAGATATTAAGCTATCATCAAATAGACATTCTTTAACCCTACTGTTACTAACATTCCAACATTTCTACATGCATGGTCAGGCTTTAGCAAGTATGATTACTAGAACCAGCACTTTAGCCAATGCACAGCACATCTAACAGACGCATCCTGACAAGTGGCCATGTCACTTTGTTACCACCTAAATGCCATACAGATCCGCAGCTCTTGTTGCATAAACCTTTCCGAAACCTTGAGTTGACTAATATCCCCTAAATGGGTCTATAACTGCACACTAAACTTAAATGTCTCACATGTACGCACAGGCCGCGTGGTATTCTGCCACCTACGGGTCTCAGCAAGTATGGTTACTAGAATTAGTCCCCTAGAATAACACTTTAAAAAGTAGTACACTGGAGATCAAGGGAACACAGCCCAGACCAAACTCCAACCAGCGGAACTACTTTCCTTAAGATAAGAGTGCGGAAACCAAGTCAAGCAGAGCTTGCTCAGGCCCCCAACCGTGTAATTACCCGAAATAGTAAAGCCCACACTCACATTCCTACTGAGAGCAAAGGGATATAAGCCCTATCGTTTGCTTAGCCCACATCGCCATTGACAAATGGCGGCATCAGTGCTAGCGACAATTGTTTGTCGAGATTGAGGGGACATGAACCCCGTGCTGGCTCTAGTACTTCTGTCATAGGCACGTACCTATAGCAGTAGCTTCTCAGTCCGTATAGTTCGACGGATCAAGTTAAAAGTGCAGAAACCAAGGCGTATGCATCTCTCTCAGGACACCCAGCTCTATTATTATCCAAATGCTAATCACTTATCCCTCATACAGACAGGGGAGTGCATACTGGGTGTGTCTCCTTCAATAAAAGCTACACAGGCAGTACTTATAGCATACTATCTACTAGCCTCGGTAAGTATACTTTCTAGAATTAGCTCTTATATCATAATCAAGCACTTTTGGCGACAGCGTCTTATTCCGTACAGCTCGAGGGATCGAGCTGAGAGTGCGGAAGCCAAGGCAAACACAGCTTTGCTCAGTCCCCCAAGCCTGTACATCTCCGTAGCAGTTTAACTCAAATTCACCTTCCTTATTCAGATCAAGGATATAGGAACCCTATTGAAGGCTCAGTGAGCGTCAACGCTGACAAGTGGTGGCACCAGTGCCAGCGCCAGTAATACTACACTTCTTGTTAGGTTTGAGGGGAGATGAACCCTGCACTGTCTTTACCCAGCGTCAATATTACTCAGATGCACCCTAGCAGTAACATGAGAAATAGCAGTAGTGGTTGTTTAGCAGAACAAGGCCTGGCTTCTTAGAATCAGGCTAGACGCCTACTATAGGTGAGTGAGAGAAGACACTGCAGTTGTACCGGCGCAAAGTTTACTGTCACTATATACTAAGTTTAGGCGGTGTTTACGGCTGTGGCCTGCGCCCTTTCTCTGTGCGGCCATCTCGACTTGTCTTGTCGCCGTTTAAACAAATTTGAGAGGGTTAGAGTGGAGTAGGTAGCGGCCCGCCTGCTATCACTATAACTGACCACAGTCACCGTCTCTGCTCTTGAGTAGATGGTGGAAATCTTCGCTTGCGATGGTCGAACTAACACACAGGATATATTTCAAAGGTTCACGTAATTAATTGGTAAAGAATAGTGGAAAACTATTGAAATATATATTCTGAAGCGTTGTCACTGATCACCTTTACAAATTTATTAAGTCTGAGAATGTCAACTAGTCCACACACCATCATATTTTGAACAAACCGGACAATGAAAAACGGAGAAAACGCTGTGCATTTGAGATATAAACGTGCCAACAGGACGAAGACACTGTTAGACATATTCGCTTATGATACAGTCCTTTTAATTTCTTTCCGGACAGACAGTCAACTGGATGTAAAGGCTCGACTTGAATTTATCGAATGCTGTAATATTGTGTAGCAATTAATGCTGTTGGTCATTTGTAAGGTTTTACATTTTTCTAGTCTGCGTTTGGAATTATTCTGATCGCATATTTGTGATGTTTACCATACGCTTTATTGTGCTTTTATGACCTTCTACTCGCCAATGCTTTAACGTCCTATTAAATTAGTCAGGGTTGGCTGCGTTTGGCTGTAGAATTTAATCAAACATGAAATCCTCGTAACCATTAACGGACTTTCAAATTCAGTGAGCGGTCCAATATAAACATGGGCTTTATTTGCGCTTATGCTGGTAAAATGCAAATAAAGATTGTAAAGAAAACATTTCGATGGCTGTTCCATTGCAGTATTTAAAAATTTAACCAAGATATATCACTTTCGTGCATTTTTTAATGAAGAATGACGAAGTCGTTTAGACATGTACCTTTACAGTATATATTTAAATGGTTCACGCAATGAATTGGTCAAGAATAGTGGAAAACTATTGAAATATATATTCTGAAGCGTTGTCACTGATCACCTTTACAAATTTATTAAGTTTGAGAATGTCAACTAGTCCACACACCATCATATTTTGAACATACCGGACAATGAAAAACGGAGAAAACGCTGTGCATTTCAATATTGAAATGTATACCAAAATAATTATTTCCATTGGGATGTCCGAAAAGTTTCAAAGACGCACTGTTAAAGTTTCAACGAGGCTTTCAACTAATAAAAGCTCCTCCTTGACAAAAAATATGGTTTATTAGAGTTAACGTTATGTGCGCATCGTGGCGTGTTCTGGTGCTTTTTGGTGGCAGAAGTACAACTGTTTTTGAAGGCAAGAGGTCGCTCTTCATGATTTATTCTTTAAGAAGTTTAATTTTTTTAAAGCCTAGACTAGCAATATCGATAGAAAGGCACATGAACTCTTTCCTAGTACATTTAACTAGTTAAAAAGCATAATGCCCTTGAAAAAATTGCATTGCGCAAAAATTTTTTATGGCATTTTGTACCTGTGTAACGAATGGGTAAGGGCCACTGTTAATCTTTATAGCAACATTGCATAGTTTTTTTTGCAGTATGGCATATCTTAGCTAAATACAATTTTAATGTGACCAGTTCACTCTTTTAGTACACAAAATGTGACTTAACAAATAGAATGTGGTTAGATTTTTTTAATGCTGAAATCGGTTAAAAATATATATCGGCTATATCTCTCACCTAATGTAGAATTTAAATGACCTGAAAGCCAGAAGGGGTATTGAAATTAGCAGTATGTTGTCTGGATGAGGATTATTTTTAAAAAGGCAGGGGTACTAAAAAAGTCAATTGTCGCGTCAACTGGGTCATGTTGACATATGAAAGGGAATTCTTCATGCTTGTATAAAAATCTGACAAAATGTATCTGCATTAATTATCTCCCATAAGTTAATTTTAATCAATTATCTCACATTAAAAAATGCCACTTTTTGGTTTACTTTTCTAATTCCATTCCGCAAGAAGCGGATGACGTGCATGATGTTTATTTAATGCTTAAATAATCATTCACGGCGACTTGAATATTGTTTGATTTGGTGATGTTCCAATCGCAGACAACTAAAGCGTTTTTGGCGGATGTGAACATCGAGTGCTATGCATTTTATTTTCTTATAAACCTTATATCATTCAGGGTAAAAGTATCTCACTTTTTTTCAATTCATACAGTTGCAGATAATAAGGAGGCTTTTTGCTTGCAAAAAAACCTTTAAAATCGGTTTCCATAACCTCACGGCCTCGGAAATGGAAGCATGTAAACTAATATTAGGAGGTATTCCTGAAGGTAGAATTTTCAGAGTCACGTACTGTCATTGAGATATTAGCAAAGAAACCGCAGGTTACAATATGTTTAGTTGTTTGCGCTTAAGTTATGAGTTTTAGCTTTTTTGTATAAATATATTCAGTGATAGTCATTTCATTAAATAGTTAACGCATATTTTGGGTTTTCGGCTTATTTTTTTCATTTAAAACACAAGATTTGTTATACCTATGGTCTCGGTTAACATGAAAATATAACTTTGGAAGCAAAATTAAAATCAAATCCAAGGCACAGCGACGGGTAAATTTTGAATTTTCTAAAATGGTACCAGGTTAGAAATTCCACTTTTTAGGAGGGCCCAACACTCGCGCCGTCCTCGAGGCAGGACTACGAGGAGGGAACACGCGAGTCCGCCACTGACCAGGTTCTGAGATCACGCATGAGAAAGGCCACGAAAAGACTCATGCATATGCTTGCATTATCAAGGGCGCGACCGGTCACCTGGGGACACGATGGCCGAAGACATGACGGCTGCCTGTAGAGGCCACTTGTGGAGAGCCAAATAAGGCGGGACTCTGTTGCCTGAGACGCTGTCGGCGACCCAACATTCTGCCGTAGGCGACCCAGGACACGGCTTCTAGAGACACGGAACTCTGTTGGCCGAGACGACGACAGAAAAAAACTGCTGACGGACACAGAATACAACCTACTGGACACACAGGAAGCAGGGCTGATGTAAGGGTTAAACTAAGAGTAAAGTATTAGCTGCTATCCTGTTCTGCCTTTTCTGCCTAGCACGTAAGTAGGGTACATAACTGGCGTTAACATCACTGATATCAAAGGAATTTATTTTTGTGCGAGATAAGGTCAACGGAGAAATGAGGCTGAAAAGCGGAATGTTAAGCCCATTTAAAAATGCTTAAAATTGTATTCACCTGCAAATGGCCTTTATCTCTTTCCTTATATCGACGAAACTGTTACCATGTTGCCCAAGTCTGTACATTATCTCATATTTTTCATAAAAAAGTTTTTTTTCGGCAAACAGTTTTCAGTAATTCATCGACAGGA
>JAYGXS010001856.1:0-12120 GCA_036362985.1 Ligula intestinalis | reverse complement strand
GACCGTTAATGAATCAAATAATACAGTGGATTGCTTTTTGACTGTTAATAACCGATTTTGATTGCTGTCATCCTGTGTCTTCGTGAAGGAGTTGATTAGACGCTCAACTTGGTGTTCGTAAATTGAGTCTACTGAACTCGAGAGACTTTTAGCCCTTTTAGCGGGGGGTGATTTCATCGCATCAATCTTGCGACTTCTGCCCTCGAAATTTCGACTAGGGGTTTTAAACCAAATTAAATTAGAGTCAGCAGTCGACGCTGGTGGTGTAGTGGTAACAACTGATATCGACGAACGACAGGTTTTGGGTTCGAGTCCCTCTCGCGCCGCAACTTTTACAAGCTGATCTACACGTTTATTTTTGTCTCCCATAATAGATCAGACTGACCATAAACGATATTAAAGCTCTGTGCAATATGTATAAAGCGTTCAACTGTATGAAAAAGGTTATTGAAACGACTCAGCCGTTTGTAGAGAGCTGGAATCCGGGAGAATTGTTGACAGAAGGCAGTGACGGAGATGATGCTCGTTTTGACTAATGTCCTGTCGTGTCTTCTGAGGGTGGAGGCATTGCGAAAGTGAATCCAATAGCTAACAACGAAAGTCCGCCAGAGGGCTAGGTGAACAGAAATCCCGAAAATAATATTCCCCACGAAGGACGAGAAATTGAAACCGCAATTTGAAGCGCGCGCCTGTATTCAAAATTCCCGAGAAACCTCATAATAATAATAATAATAATAATAATAATAATAATAAAAATAATAATAATAATAATTATTATTATTAATATTATTATTATTATCATTATCATTATTATGTGTTTATAATGCCAGTTTACAGGCAATTGTAAAGAGTTGGTAATGAACCTCTTGGGCGCCTTCCAAAACCTCGAAGACCGGAAAAACCCTACAACAAACTCACAATGTTGCAGCCAGTATTGGTTTTGCTTCAGGTTTTTTGTTTTGTCAATAGTCGGCGAGATAGGGAGTTTGTTTCAAGTGAAAAAACCTGCCTTCAAAGGTATGATACAAACGGAATAAATGAACAGCTGTGAGCTGAGTGGACTCATCAGCAGGAGAAATGTTGCCTATCGTTTAAGGACATTAGTTCGAGACGGAGAGGGTTGGCAAAAAAACACAGTGTTCTCAGTCTTCCTTCAATGGTTGTCGGCAAAAGTTGCGCGCTATCGGCTGATGGGTTAGCAGACTGCGGACTGCTGCTTCAGCAACTTTATCTTCAGCATGAAGCCTGGCGGGGTTCAAAGTCCACGAACGCCATCAGTGTGGAAGAGAGATTTCACCGAATCAGCACTCAAAATTCGTGAAAGTTGTCCTGAATGTAAAAACTAGTTATAGCTCTCTTACACATAGGGTAGTCTAGCTGTGTTTTAGTTCTTTTGGGCAGCTTATTCCAGATTGATATGGCGTTTACTGAAAAGAATTGCCGGTACGTAACCGTACGTGCCATGAGAAGAAATAAAAATACGTCTGGATGACTGGCGCGTCGAGAGTGCTCAAGCTGCCTTATTGTACGGAGACGATTAAATTTTTGACCATTCAAAAGTTTAAACAGTAAAAATAGCCTCTTCTGCAATCTGCGAAGCCACAGGGGATCCAGCTTTATAAGTTCGCACCTTTGTTGGTAAGTTCAGTTACGGTGTTCTGTAGTGAAAACTCTTCTAGTGAAGAAGTGCTGCACCGATTCGATTATTTTCCGTTCACTAGTGTGGAGAAAATTGAATAGGGGCGAGCAGTATTCAAGACTACATCTCACGTACATATTATCAAGGCTAGTTCTAACCTTTATATTCTTAAAATATCTAAGGATAAATCTGGTGGTTCGGCGTGCTTTCGAGACTATCAGGGCACAGTGCTCTGAAAAATTGAGAGTAGGATATGCCCAAATCCTTGATAACTCCTGGAACATTAATTTTGTTGCCGTCAATGCCTAATTTCGGTTGATGATAATAATAATAATACTATGTTTATTATGCCAGTTTACAGGCAATTGTAAAGAGTTGGTAATGCACCTCTTGAGCGCCTTCCAACACCTCGAAGACCGGAAAAACCTAAAACAAACTCCCTATGTTGCGGCCAGTATTGGTTTTGATTCAGGTTTTTTGTTTTGTCAATACTGGGCGAGATAGGGAGTTTGTTTCAAGTGAAAAAAAACCTGCCTTCAAAGGTATGATACAAACGGAATAAATACACAGTTGTAAGCTGAGTTGACTCATCAGCAGGAGAACTGTATCATATCGTTTAAAAATATTAGTTCAAGACGGAGATGGTTGGCACAAGAACACAGTGAACTCAGTCTTCCTTCAATGGTTGTCGGCAAAAGTTGCGCGCTATCGGCTGAAGGGTTAGCAGACTGCGGGCTGCTGCTTCAGCAGCATTATCTTCAGCATGAAGCCTGGCGGGGTTCAAAGTCCACGAACGCCATCAGAGTGAAAGAGAGATTCCACCGAGTCAGCACCCAAAATTCGTGAAAGTTGCCCTGAATGTAGAAAACTAGTTATAGCTCTCTTAAACATAGGGTAGGTTTGCTGGGTTTTAATACTTTTGGGCAGCTTATTCCAGATTGGTATGGCATTTACTGAAAAGAATTGCCGGTACTTAACTGTACGTGCCATAGGAAGAAATAAAAATACGTCTCGATGACTGGCGCGTCGAGAGTGCTCAAGCTGCCTTATTGTACTAAGGGGATTAAAGGTTTGACCATTCAAAAGTTTAAACAGTAAAAAAATACCCTTATGCAATCGACGAAGCCATAGGGGATCCAGCTTTATAAGTTCGCACCTTTGTTGGTAGGTTAAGTTACGATGTTCTGTAGTAAAAACTCTTCTAGTGAAGAAGTGCTGCACCGATTCTATTTTCTTCCGTTCACTAGTGCGCAGAAGACTGAATAGAGGCGAGCAGTATTCAAGACTAGGTCTCACGTACATATATTAAAGGCTAGTTCTAACCTTGATAGTCTTAAAATTTCTAAGGATAAATCTGGTGATTCAGCGTGCTTTCGAGACTATCAGGGCACAGTGCTCTGACAAATGGAGACTATTAGAGTAGGATATGCCCAAATCCTTGATAACTCCTGGGACATTTAATTCATGGCCGTCAATGCTTAATTCCGGTTGATGATCGTCGCCAACAACCATAACGGATTATTTGTGCCATGAAAGATTGAGGCACCATGTGCAACACCACTGGGCGAAGGCCTGAAGATCCTTTTTTATCAGCTCGAGCACGATATTGCGATCTGCCGGTTTATATCGATAAGCGACTTTTAAAGCATCAGCGCACATGAAGGGTCTGCCATACTGAAAAAAATCTGAAACGTCGTTGACAGACAGGCAAAATAGGAGCCGACCCAGTACACTACCCTGTATAACTCCACTCCTCACATGCGTGGGGTTGGAGATAACATTGGAAATTTTTACTCGTTGTGTGCGAGCATCCAAATAGGAAGAT
This sequence comes from Ligula intestinalis, assembly GCA_036362985.1. NCBI lineage: Eukaryota > Metazoa > Platyhelminthes > Cestoda > Diphyllobothriidea > Diphyllobothriidae > Ligula > Ligula intestinalis. The sequence goes on along the minus strand of JAYGXS010001856.1, from coordinate 8,656 downwards.
ATGCAGTTCAGTGGCTTGCTACCTATGCCGAAGGAGGCTAGTTTCAGAAGGAGGAGGTTATGATCAACCCAACCAAAGGCCTTAGTAAAATCAAAATAGACGCTATAAGTGGCAAAACCGCTGTCTCTAGATTGCAGCACATAATCAAAGAAAGTGAGCTGACAGGTGTCACAAGATCGTTTCTCGATAAAGCCATGTTGAGCTGTATTGAGCAGGTTGTTCTCTGTCAAGTGACGCATCATCTTTTCTTTGATTAAGGTCTCCAAGATCTTCGAGGCTGCGGGAAGTGTTTTTATTGGCCTAAAGTTGTCGAATGATGTCGATCGGCCATGCTTGCGAATAGGCATTATGTGCGATTCCTTCCACAACGAAGGAAAGGTTTCGCTCTCAAGAGCAAGATTAAATACCTTACAAAGAATAGACGGAAAGATATCATTCGCTTTAGCTTTTAGAAGGCTAACTGGGACGCCATCTGGTCCTGGACTATAGGATTGACGATAACGACGAATGGCTACAGTCACGTCCCAGAGGGTAAAACTTATGGTTTCGAGTATGGCACCCGTCCAAGCCTGGATAACCGGAGATGCAGCGAACGAGCTTTCACTAAACGTTTTGGATAGGAACGCATTGAAGCTATCGCCAACAACCACAACGGAACATTTGTGCCATGAAAGATTGAGGCACCATGTGCAAAACCACTGGGCGAAGGCCTGAAGATCCTTTTTTTCAGCTCGTACACGATGTTGCGATCTGCCGGTTTGTATCGATAAGTGACTTTTAAATCATCAGCGAACATGAAGAGTCTGCCATACTGAAAACAATCTGAAACGTCGTTGACAAAGAGGCAAAATAGTAGCGGACCCAGCACACTACCCTGTATAACTCCACTCCTCATATGCGTGGGGTTGTAGATAACATTGGAAATTTTTACTCGTTGTGTGCGAGAATCCAAATAGGAAGATATGAAGTGCAGAGGCTTACTACCTATGCCGAAGGAGGCCAGTTTCAGAAGGAGGAGTTTATGATCGACCCGATCAAAAGCCTTAGTAAAAATAGCGCCTTCTGCAATCTACGAAGCCGCAGGGGATCCAGCTTTATAAGTTCGCACCATTTTTGGTAGGCTAAGTTTCGGTGTTCTGTAGTGAAAACTCTTCTTCATGTCATGTCTACTTGCTCAACTCCGACCAATGCTACGGCGTCCGCGGGAACTGATTGGCTCCGCAACCTTTGTACGGTGGTGTGGGCATATAATACGCAAGCTAGACTGCTCAACCGCACACAGTTTCTTGGTATTGGATGCTGGAATGTGCAAACAGTTCTGGAACCTGGAACTCAAAGTCTGGCAGCGCATAGTCTCCACGAATATCACGTGGATGTTTGTTGCTTGTCCGAAGTCTGACTCCCCGATTCAGGCGCCCGAGGAATCAAAATCCCAGAAGTTGATTCCAATCTCACCCTGTATCAGAGTTGTTCGTGTGGCTTATCTGGTACAGATGGTGTGGCTGTTGCCTTCTCGGAATGAGCCAACCATGCACTACTGACATGGGAACCAGTCAACGACCGAATGGCTTATATTCGACTAAAGGCCATTTTACGAACAACTTGGTCTTCTTTGTGTATGCAACTATGTCAGCAGCTAAAGAGCAAGCCGAAGACGATTTCTACTCACAGCTGCAGGGACTAGTCGAAAGACTCCCTCGCCGTGATCTTATAATCGTAGCCGTGGACTGGAATGGCCGGACTGCGCCCAGTGACCAGACAAGCAGCCACCTTCTTGGTTGTTTTGGGCTCGGCTTTTGAGCCGACTGTTTGTTACCAACACATGTTTTCAGCATCGTCACGAACATCAAGTGACTTGGTATTCGAATGATGGCCATACCGCCAGTCAGATCGCTTATATTTTAGTTGGTTCACACTTTCGCAGCTCGGTCCACGATAGCAGGTCGATGCGAGGTGCCAAAACTGGTAAGGACCACGGATCTGACCATGTTCTCATTACCAATAGTAGCGAATATTCGAGTCCCAGGAAGCAGTTCAGAAGACGAAGATGCAATCACTGGAACAAGAGTTTTATTTGCCTGACGTTTCGGACGTTTCGGGAATCCGAAACGTCAGGCAAATAAAACTCTTGTTCCAGTGATCGCACCTTCATGTTCTCATTCGCATGCTCCTGAAGGTAGACCTGTCATCTGCTCCCGAAATGCCACGTGCGAGATGCCTTGATGTCGCAAAGCTCCGGCAAGCCAAATCTACCGAGGTTCTAAGCACAGAAATCCGGTCCCGTCTTACGAGCCAGGCTGACAGCGAAAACAGTTGCAGGTGGTCATCACTGAAGAAATTCATCTGTAGTGACCTCTTATTCTGAGCCCTGCTTTGCTTACATGCCTGTGAGGCATGACATGAGTGTCTAGCTTTCTTGCCTACCAGTCCGTGCGTGCTAGAGGGTTGAGCCTCCGGTTAAGGTCACGGACCACTCTGGCTAACTGGCCAACCACCTCCCAAGGCGAAGTCACAAACGGGCCATACGGTGGCGACTGCTTATTCTCTGACACGCCCGGACCCGACGATCTACTGTTCGGTTGCAGACCTCCAGATCCGGTGATCGACTTGCCAGAATGCCACTCTGGACTCCGGTCCACTCATGGCTGGACTACAATTGGCTGGGAGTCACTTGCGTGTTACTAATATTCTACTCCTTCTCACCTTATTTAACAATTCAAAACACTCTAACCTTTCACGCCTTACCCTATTCACTAGCTCATAACATTAAGGAAGTCAAGTTAAGCGAACGAACGTTTTCGATTAATTCATCATCAGGCAATACAGTAATATAAGGGAGGGTAGAGTTAACGAACGTTGTAGGCAAACCAATCAGTAGTAGCAAAAGGGAGAGAGAGGGTAGAGAGGTGTAAAAGGATTAAAGGGGGATCAAGGGGATCAGATTCTAGTCTTAATTGGGGAGAGAGTAATGGGGGTGGGGGGGAGAGGGGAAGGGGAAGGAGTCAGCCAATTAGTTAATGTTATCCAGTGGTCCTCGTCTCGGATTTTGTTGCGTTGTGTGAGGACGCAAGGTGTTAACGTCTTGAGACTGTGTCGGTGGCCTTTGGATGCTTGATGCCGCTGCCTCATCATTGTTTCGCGGCGTAGTAAGAGGCGTGAGGGTACATTTTGAAAGGGCTTTTGGCCATGGGTGCCTTAAGGTCGCTAAAAATGCTTTCTGTGCACAAAAAATGAGTTTGTGAGATGAATGGCGACTGCTGCTGCCGTCGCAAGTATCCGCTGACGCAGGAACTTAGAATGTTCAGCCGGAACTTTGTAGACGACTCTAAATGCTTAGTTGATGTCTACCCGATGACCGCTGTCTAACAAGTGAGCCAGAATTGTGCTTGATATCGACTTAGTTTTGCCTCTGTTAAGCCACGCAGGGTGATGCTCTCGCATGCGCTTGGATAGACGTCTTATCTTTCGACCAATGTAACTTGCCCCACAGGAGCATGTAAAGTTGTAGATACACATTGATGTGGTCTGGAACGGCAGTCTATCCTTGCCTTCAAGGCGAAGAAGTGGAGTGCTTGAGAACAATAATCTTAACTTTGCTGCTGGATATGTACGCGCGATTGCAGCGTTCAGACGAAGCTGTAGAAGTTCGCTTGCTGGATCACCTTGGAAAGGCAGTGTAAGAAATACGGTTTTCTTCTCAGCCGTCAGTACCTCCAGTTTTGGTGGACGTTCCTCCATAAACTTATCGATGAACTTATCGGGGAACCCATTTTCTTGTAAGGTATTTTTAAGCAGTGCAAGTTCGTCCCCCAGTGTGTCTGGAGAAAATATTCTCCTAGCTCGGTTTGTGAGGCAGCGGACTAGGCCTCGTTTCTGACTTAGTGGCACAACACTGTAGAAGTTAGTGTATTGCCCTGTCCAGGTCTTCTGACAGAAATACACTTCTAATTATTGATCCATCAGATCCTCTACTAAGAAGGACGTCCAGAAAGGGGAGGCACTGTCTGTCCTCGTCTTCCAAAGTGAAGGTTAACGCTGAGTGCACCTGATTCACTTTATCTAAGAATGTGTCAAGCTCAAGTCTTCCATCTGCTATTATAAATATATCATCCACATAGCGAGCATAGGCTGGAAGGTCTTTTATAATAGGAGAAATTTTGTTGCTTTCCATTTTGCCCATGAAAGTTTCGGCTAAAAGAGGTGGTTCAAGCGGTGATCCCATCGCTACCCCATCGATTTGGCGCTAAAATTGGCCATTAAAGCTGAATTGAACGTTTAAAGTGCAGCTTAAGAGTAATTGCTTCATGTTTCCGATCGGCATGCCAATTGGGAACTCTTTTTTTAACAATCTCGTCACACAAAAATTCTATGGTTTTTGTGAGGGTAATTTTGGTGAACAGTGACGCGACATCTAGGGATAACATCGTTTTACCATCTACCACCACACGAGTCCTAGTCCACAACAATCTCTCTCAGTCGTTCAATATCCGGCCTGGTGTCCGTCAGGGCTGCATTCTATCACCCATTCTGTTTAATTATGTCATTGACTAGATTCTCGGCCAGGCCCTACGTGAAGATACCGGCATTAAGTTTGTACCTGGACGCTGGCTAACTGATCTCGACTTCGCCGATGATATTGCACTGTTTGCCCCCTAGCTTTGGTGGTCTACAGTCGGAAGTGTCGCGGTTAAATGAGATCGCTATGTCGGTTGGCACGTCCATAAATTCCGGAAAGACTAAGTTGTTCTCGAGCTGCATCCCTGAACAAAAGAAAGCACCCGTAGAGCTATTTGGCCATCAACTTGAAGAAGAAGAAGACAGCTTTTAATACCTCGGCCGAGGCTGCTGCTTAATGGGCAGAGCAAGGACGACATTGTATCCCGTATCGCTGCGCCTATAGAAAGTGCCTATGCATTCGACCTGACATATTCATCGCCACGAACATTCGTGTATACCGTGCATCCATCCGGTCAGAGTTTATTCTCGATGTTTGATGAGCTTCGAATACAGGTAGCCGATGGGTCCCCTGATGTTATAGCAATAACAGAAACCTGGCTGTCACAGAGCATCAGTGATAAAGAAGTGGTGCTATGCGGATACCAACTATTTAGACGAGACCGAGTGGAACGCCAAGGTGTAGGATTTGCTGTGTATGTAAAGAACGAATAAAGTGTGTGCGAGAAGCCTGAAAGGATTACCCAGGGTATAGAGCCTATTTGACTGACAATTAAGGCTCGGGGGTCGCAGCCCCTGAAGATGTGACCGTCTACCGACCACCGCGGACAGACACTGATACAGATGCGTGTTTACTGGTGTGCATAAAGGAGATGGGAAGTCGACCTGATGTTGTACTCATGGGTGACTTGAATGCGCCCAGCATAAGTTGGAACGATTTGCGGGCGAATTGTTCTAAATATGCCTTTGATCACCAAATTCTTAAAAGAACACTTAAGATTCTTCTCACACAACACGTCCTCGTTAAAACTAGAGCACGTGGAGGGCAACAGGCTAGCTGGTTAGACCTAGTCTTCACCAAGCATCCCAACAATATAGACGAGGTTTGCTGCCTACCTTAACTAGGTCGAAGTGATCACGTTGCACTTTCGTGGAACTATGGTCATTATTCATTACCCCCTGCAGTAGACGAACCAAGGCTGAATATATGGTGAGGTGACTTCTCCAACTGAGAGTAGAGGCATCACAAATAGACTGGGGTTTTCTCTCCGTGGATGTCACTGATGACTGGAATACTTTAAAGGAGTAGTTGTTGCATCTAATGCACAGTCCTTGTCCACTTTCAGTGCCCAGGGTATCAAGCCGACCTCCATGGCTGAAAAGAGATATCAAATGAGACATCAATAAAAAAGGCAAGCTAATGAAGAAGTTTTGCATCACCAGCCACAACGAAGATTCGAAACAGTACAAAATCCAGCGGAACAAGGTCCATAGAATGGTTTTCAAAGCACGACTGGATTTTGAGAGCGATTTAATTTGTCGAGCTGTCAATAATCCAAAGTTGCTAAACAGTTATTAACGGAAAAGCACACGCAACAGGAACCCGATTCCTGTTATGCAAAATGATGATGGTCTCGAAATCTCCGACTGTAAAAACAAAGCAGAACATTTTGCTGAGTTCTTTCAGTCGGTTTTCACCATAGAACCTCCCTTCTACGCAACTGTAGACGAGGTCATGGGAGCACCAAATATTGAGGATATTTTATTTGGAGAAGAGACGATTTTCCAAGAAATAAAAAGCTTGAAGGAATGTAAATCTCCGGGTCCAGATGGAAATCTTGCCAAATTGCTCAAGGAACTTACAAGAGAGCTATCTAAACCGCTTTCACTGATGTGCCAGAAATCGTTTGATACTGAAATGCTTCCCCCGGACTGGAAATTGGCGCATATTACATCGCTTTACAAAAGTGGTTGTCATGTATCTGCGAACAACTACAGACCAGCGAGTTTGACCTCCATATGGTGCATATTAATGGAGAAGATCATCAAGAAGCAATTGATAAGGTATTGTGAAACTCACAATATGTTGTCAAATGCGCAATTTGGATTTCGTAGGGGAAGCTCATGTGAAACAAACTTGCTTCATAAGATGCAAAGCTGGACAAGGGCAATTGATGAAAAAGAAACCGTACGTGCAGCCTTCATTGATTTTCGGAAGGCCTTTGACAGTGTTTCACACCAACGTCTCCTACATAAGTTGAGACTGGTGGGTATCGGAGGCAGACTTCTTACGTGGATTGAGAATTTACTGTCTGGTCGTTCCCAAACGATGTGTGTAGGACGACAACAATCAAAAGCAGAGTCTCTCAAGGTTCAGTACTCGGACCCATCCTCTTTCTCTGGTTCGTTAATGATAGCGCACAGGAATTGGACTGCGAGTGTGCCATGTTTGCAGATGATGTAAAAATATGGAAGGTCATAAAGTGTGCTGCCGGTGAAGATAACTTCCAGGAAATCTTTGTTGATTAAACGATTGGTCGCATAGCTGGCTGCTGTCTATCAATTCGAACAAATGCACTCTGCTGCGCCGGGGAACTCGAAATTCGGTCCTTGATGCGCGACCCTACCATCTGAACGGAATCCTACTCTTAGAAGCAGGAATACAGAAGGATATGGGCATCTGGATGACAGACAACGTCAAGCCTTCGACAAAATGTTGTAAGGCGGCTAAAACTGCAAATTCAATGTTGTACGCCATCAAGCGGGCATTCACGGTTTTTGATGAAGACTGTTTCTCGAAAATCGTGGGAACCTTTATAAGGCCACATCTTGAATATGCGATTGAAGCCTGGCGACCGTGGATGTGGCAGGATTATAACATACTTGAAAAAAAGTGCAGCGGCGAGCAACAAAATTAGTAAGAGGCCAACGTTTACTACCATAGGAGATCCGCCTAAATAACCTTAATCTCTATCCTTTGAGTTATAGGCAGTTACGTGGAGATTTAATACAAACCTTCCGTATCGTGCGTGGCTTGGACTGCGCTCTCATGTGTGACGACTTTTTCCAGCTCGCCACAACAACTAACCTCCGGGGAAATCCCTTCAAACTGTATGTGCCCCAAGGACAATGGGAAGTGAGAAAGTATTTTTTCTCTAATCAAGTCGTGGACCCATAAAATAACATTCCCGAGACGATTGTTATGTCCCGATCTGTGGAGACATTCAAAAACTGACTTGATTACACATATAATATAACATGTGTATCATGCCAGTCAACAGTCAATTCTAAAGAGTTGGTAATGCACCTCTTGGGCACCCTCCGAAACCTCGAAGACCGGAAAAACCCTAAAACAAACTCCGAATGTTGCAGCCAGTATTGGGTTTGTTTCAGGTTTTGTGTTTTGTCAATACTGGGCGAGATAGGGAGTTTGTTTTAAGTGAAAAAACCTGCTTTCAAATGTATGATACAAACGGAATAAATGTACAGCTGTGAGCTGAGTTGACTCATCAGCAGGAGAAATGTTGCCTATCGTTTAAGGACATTAGTTCGAGACGGAGAGGGTTGGCACAAAAACACAGTGTTCTCAGCCTTCCTTCAATGGTTGTCGGCAAAAGTTGCGCGCTTTCGGCTGAAAGGTTAGCAGACTGCGGGCTGCTGCTTCAGCAATATTATCTTCAGCATGAAGCCTGGCGGGGTTCAAAGTCCACGAACACCATTAGTGTGGAAGAGAGCTTCCACCGAGTCAGCACCCAAAATTCGTAAAAGTTGTCCTGAATGTAGAAAACTAGTTATAGCTCCCTTTAACATAAGGTAGCTTTGCTGTGTTTTAATACTTTTGGGCAGCTTATTCCAGATTCGAAGAGTAATTGGCGAGCATACGTATACTTTCAATAAATTCTCATCAGGCCATTACATTTATATGGGAGGGGGGTAAAGCGTAGAAGGTAAAATTGTAGGCAAATTTTGCTCAACGTTACAGGCAAATTAGTCCGGGGGATAGAGTATGGGGTGGGGTAGTAACAAGCGGCTAATTAAGCGGTAATTAGGGAGAAGGGGGGGATGGTGGAAGAGGTTAGAAGAGGCTTGGGGAAATGCCGGTAGCTAGGTGGCCGTTGGCCATGTTAAGCTTGGGGCTTGCAGCAGGTTCTTCTGCGCGCACAAAATTGGCTTCCTCAACCGGATAGGAGTTGCTTCTGCT
>JAYGXS010001855.1:0-12120 GCA_036362985.1 Ligula intestinalis | reverse complement strand
ATGATGATATAAAGGTGTGATATATTTACCAATTAGCCGTTGATTTTTGTATCTGGCCAGCTGACCGCCTGTGTGCGTCACGGCGTGCATATTCTGAGGTATTATATATACTTTTGTATCAGCGGAAGGATCCGCCTAGGTTCTGCAGGCTTAAACGAAATACCTGGTTCTCGCGCAGTGTCCGTTTTTTTAACTTAGCTTAATTTCTTGCAGGAACGCTGCGCACTCATCCTTAAACTAAAGGAGGCCGATGTGGAAATTCTCTCGGCTGAAATTCGAGGGCTGAACGAACAGGCAAGTCTGTCCTATTGCTCTCCTATTCACTGGTCAGTTTCTACTGCTAGGTACTCTGCTTCTCGTCTGATTACTCGCCTTCATAGGCACGCCACTGCTGTATGTGATCTTCTTTAAAAATTACCCCATGACAATTAAATATACCAGTCATTCCCCGCATCAGACAACTACCCGCCTTGGAGAACAGACTGATGGCTAGTACCGAGAATCAGCAGCTGCGTCACTTCTCGCACCATTCCACTGACGGGCCCGGACGGTGAGTAGGGCCTGGGAATGGAATCAGCAACCTGATACGCTTGAAGCTACCACGTTGTGCTAAGAACCATGGCTTAGAAGGTTGCCAACTAACGTGGATAACACGAACCGTGCGGGTTAACCTAGTGGGAAATTGGTCTGGAGTGGCCGACTCTCGCATTGACAGTGGCTCCTTCTTAATTTGGCCTTCATGACACTCCCACTTCTTGAGATCCGTCTCAGATTTGGCGGCCGTGCCAAGCATCTACTCTCCTCATCCGCACCCGGTCTTCGGTTGAAGAGAAGGAGAGAGAGAGAGTGCGGTAGATGCATCGCAAGTTTACTGCCACTTTAAGCGAATCTACGCGTATGTTACTACGTTTATCTGAAATTTCTGAAGTACGCGGTGAAATTCGTCAAGAGTGATGGTCGAAATGTCCCTCATCCTTGCTGAAATCAAATATTGCGACGGCTGTCCCTTTGTGAACTTCCCTTCGCTTCAATCGCTGAAATTGTACGGGGTCTAAGTCATGGGTGTACTCAAAACCCTACACTTATCATGCCCGGTTCTGAATAGGTAGAAAAAAGATAAGACCAGTAGGGGTTGTTTATTGTGTAAAGAAACTCAGTGGTGGTTTTAAGTCTCGACGCGTGGCAGGCCCTGTGCGCGCGTCTGCCTGCTAGCGCGCTGTGGGCGTGAATGCCTAAACACTATGCGTGAGTGAGTCATTGGCCGATTTATCAACTTCTTGGCCAATAGCAATCTATTCCACTTGTAATTGGCTGTCCCAGAGGCAGATAGAGGAATGTGATCACGCGACGTCTTGTGGACTTGAGGCTGGTGTTAAACTGTGCTACAAAGATGGCTGTACTCAGAAATGCGTCGGAAATGGGTTACTATGACCTTGTTTTCACAAGTTGTTTCTTTTTGGCTGACCTGTGGAAACTGAAGACTTAATCGTAATCGTTTCCCTTTTTTGCCCCCCCCGTAATTCAGCCACTTGCGCACTTTGGTGATCCCGCTCTCACCATGCGCGTGCGTGTCTGCACACGTGAAGGCGACAGTGCTCGCGTCGTTATTGATGCCTCTCAATCTGAAATCGTCCTCGTACTCTTCCAGTCCTTTCTTTTTGTCCTCTCCTGCACAGAATCTGCCAACGTCTACACATTTTGGGTGAGTTCTCTTTTATCCCATGCTCCTCGGGAGCAAGTGAGTTTTACACACTTTCATGCGGTCAAAAACTCAACATTGTTGTTGTTTCCAACAGGGTCCGGTAAGATACGCGATAAGAACCTCCCTTCTCCCCCAACACCGGTGTCTTACTCACTAAACCTAAACGTTAACGCTTACCATAACCCTTACTACTAGTACTACCTCTATACTCAACCGCAATCTAAGTTCTTGCTCCATGTGCAATGCAGGACGTATATTTTATTATGCTCAACCAAAGTTATAACCGGATGCTCAGCAATGATATGGCAATAGGAACCCCGATCCCAGAGCCTTTAGCTAATTTACAGACGATTGGGCTTAGTTTTGAGTTGACGATAATACCTTCCCTTCCTTGAATTTCACGCAAGGCATTGCCTCGGAACATTGTTAGTCCCGACCATGGGGGTTCGTAAGAATCCCAGATTGGCCGGTTAGGAAAAGGCCTGATATGTATCTTAATTATTTATAGTCAGGATCTCCACCACCTGTATAGTCCTGTGCGAAGCAAATAAAGCCGCCCTCGCTAGCATTCATACCTCCTTGCTATATAATGAAACCGGCAATTGGTCTTGATGCCGTAAAGTTTCTCCACTACCTCAGCTAGTATAGGTGGCTTTTCTTTGTAATACGCGGACCTAAATTCTGTAGCTCGTACTCGTGTCCTCTTGCTATTGTGAGCTTTTTATCGTTGATTGTCTACAGAGGAAAGTTGAAGACTCCACGTTCTCTTATTCCCGTCTTTTCATCACAGGAGCGGTCAAAAAACCCCAGCTAACTAGTTAGACTACAGTAGACGACTAGGGCTCACTCCCACTACCGCTCCCAGTCAAGTCAATTAGTTGTGACCACTGTCTTCGTCAGTAGCATTTCCCCATAATTGACCGCCAGTCCTTCGTGACCCCCAAGGCAAAACGAAAATGCCAACATCCATTCTGCAGTTAAGATAAATAAGCGGACGTTGTTTTGGTATAATCTAGTACAGATTTCAACCATTTGAATATGAATAGCTAAAGAAAAAGTTATAATTAACGTCGCGTGCAGGCGAAGTGTGTTGTATTTCCTGATTGCATCCTAACATAGTTCTTCTGCAGGCAGAGTCTGGATGCCAACTGTCGGTGGGAAACCCCATTCAAAGTCAAGCATTCTCCTGACTTGCTGTGCTCTGCCTTTTTTAAACTCATATCCTTCTTTTCTGTATCTACAGCTCCGTCTTCTTCTGACCAACGTTAGGGTTTCTGTACTGAGAGACAATGAAAAGGCCCTGATGATCCAATGGCCTGGTAAGTCGGTATCATGTATTACGCTACCGCTAGGGGCACCAACTGAGATGTGCACCTAAATTGAGCGGTAGTTCAGTGGCGTTATAGTCCGAGTTTTGACGTGACCTGAAAGCATTCTAAAGTGTCGCTCTCTGCACACTCATCTGCAGCTTCCTATCCGTTTTTTTAATATTCCAAAATCGGCTGCATGTGCCTTTACTGAAATGATTGCTAGTATTTGCCGAGCACAGGTTACACCATGTTTGCAGGAGTATATCTCCTTCCTGTCGTGCATAACATCCGCTTTTACTATACATATCTAACTACTAAGTTCTCTATAGTAGGCACGGTTTACTTTACTTTTTCATAAGACGTTTGCCTTCTTCCATCTCCGTACTCACCATAAAACGCGTGCTTTACGCTCCTACGGCTTTACCCCTTCAGGTCATCATGAAACCGCCGCTGATGAACAGTTAATAGTCTCTTGCTCAGACCAGAACTCCCGTGACCTCCTCAATGCCACCCTCTCCGACCTGATCGAATCCACCGTCAACAAGGTGAATCCGCTACCCCTCGTGTCTTCCTCCTCCTTTTCCTCCTCCTCATGCTCTCACTGCTGCCACGTCGCAGCGGTCGCAAGAAGTGTGACTTTCTCGTTTGCTCTTGTAGGCCAATGCCGCACGACCAGCTTGTGGTGCCTCATCATCCACTAGCCGCTTGCAGCAGCAGCAACAATCTCTAATTCCCTCGTGTGAGGCGGCGTCTGCCTCAGGGTTGACTGCGACCACGGCGCCTGCGCCATCGGCCGCTCCCGTAACACAGCCAATTGCGGTAAGTCTTCCCAGTCTTCCTACTAACTAAGGCCTGTATACGATGTTCACACGAGAATTGCTGAAATTGGTATCTATGGTTCCGGGTTATTTGGGGGAAAGTGGAGAGACACGCTCATTCATGTGGACTGTGAGCCGTCTAACCTCGCAGTTCTGTGCAGTAGTGGTGCTTGTGGTTGGAGGTCCAGGTCGTCTACGCTCTCTCCATTACCGTTTTAAATTAGCTGAAACGATATTATGCAAAAAGTGTCTTGTCTAATGCTTAAATATTAACAATATTATTTTTGGTCTCTTAATCTTCATGGTAAGGTATCCATATTTTGTTTACTATCCCAGATCTTTGGTGTGATAAAACGGTTAAAAGTTTATTGTTATTGCATTTTGTGACAGAAAACTTCAGAAGTTGGCAAACATATTTTTTCAGCAAAACTGTCTTGTAGGACCGCCCAAATATCTTTTCCCCCAGCCCAACTCCCTGACGGAATTAGTGGTTTAACATTTAAATCTTGGTTAAGGAGTGTAAATGAATATTAAATTGTGTTTAAAGTGATAAAAAATATTAAATTAAAGCCACTTATACTGAACTAAATATCCTCGACTCCATCAACGTAAACTCTTGTTGCTCAGGCAACTGATGCCCATTGATGGAAATTCAAACTTATGTTAGCGGAATTTACCAAAAAAGGGAAATACGGGCTTCTGAAAAATGTACAAGCAATCTATTATTATAAGTCAAAGGCAAGTAGGACCTATAAAGACAGTCCTATCCATTTTCCGAAGCGAAACTGTACCTCATTTCCGGAAAACAGTGCGATTCCTCACACTTGTTTCCACCAGATTTACACAAACTTATGATCAAGTTTAGTGGTTTCAGAAGAGATTTATTGATAAAAATGTTCCTGCCTTTATTGGTGTTCGTTTGTAGCACAACGCACAGAAGCAAAGTATTTTGCTCTGCCATATCAACTAGCATATGCGTCTTGGATATGCGTCAACCTCCGATTTGGTCAAATCCTGCCACTTTTCCTTACATAAAATGAACTTAAAGTGGCGTCTTGTGTTCGAAAAAGGCTTTCTGAGCATCAAATAAATTCAACAGATCAAAATAAGGAGACCGAGGGTATGCCGTTGTGTAAAATACCCGGTTTTACTGTGCATAAATAACTGCTTAGTTCGTTATAGTAGGCATGATTTAGTTTACCAACTCCGATTTTGATCATGACGATGCACGTGAGTTAGATTACCTACTGTGTATGCTTACATGCGCTTCCAAGTGCACTCTAATTGCTCTTTCACATGCTCTACCACTATCAAAGACTACCTCCGCGAGCTGTTCCACGTACACGAAACCGCCTACTGAAAGGCGGACCTCCAGTCTTCACCGTTCTGAAAGCAGTCGGTCTGTTGAAGGCGGCGGCAGCAGCGGTGGGGAGCCGAGGCCTTCGACTTCGGGTGATACCACCACCACCAACACCGCTGTTCGTCCCGTCTCCTCTGGTCCTCCCGTGGGGGCCTCGCCCAGCCACAGCCAGCATCCCTGTGCCGCGCCACCCTTCACCACAACCGTCGCTGTCACAGACGTGTCAGGCCTTCCCGGCTGTCGTTTTCTCAGTCACCCAGCCACCCTTCATGCTCACGTCAAGTGGCCAGGTAAACAGATCAACCAATTGCACTTGCTGTTGAAACAACATTTTTACTTTGACCTATTTGTGAAGAACTTGGCGGCCTTGGTCGGATTTGGAACCGAGACAGTAGCGGGAACTCACTGATGAACGCTAACCGGTCGCTAACGGAACTCACTTGTCCCCCTCCGCCTTGGGGTTCATTTCCGAGCCCCGCCAGCAGCCGCACAGTGGCTACACGGATAACATTGCTGGCAAAGACAAAGGATACTGGAATGGCCATTTCTGGCTCGTTAGCCGCCGTCATCAAGCCCCATACCCGGGCTGAAGTGATGCCCCATCCGGGGCTCGAACTCGCAACGAGTGCGTTTCTTTAGCAATTGGCGGCCCTTGATCAACGTGCGCCAAAACCTCCTGATCTTAACGGATAAGACAATGGGCTCGTCACCCAATGTTTAGAGCGTTAGACTTTTGATCAAAAACGTCGCGAGTTCGAGCTTCGGGTTGTGCACCACTAGGGGTTGCGTATGACTGGCTGACGACGGCTAATCTGCGTGATATAGCCATTCTTAGCTCTCTTGTTTTGCACAAAATGCTATCAACAACAGGGGAAATCTTAAGCACAGCCAACTACCTGAGTTAGGAGGCTTCACCGCAAACGTGATGTTCAATCACACTTATATCAAGGTATACGCCTAGCCTACTACATCGTATGTAATCTACCCACGCGGGATTTCCTAAGCAGCAAGCCTAGCATCCACTAGATGAGAGCCTGTTGGATCCGAGGTGGCAATTGCCAAAGACGCCAGAAACACAATAGCCTTAAGCTTGGCCTTGGAACCCTTCGAGAGCTGTATGCAGGACTTTTGAAGACCTCACGGAAAACAAGCTGGATGAGTCTGCAGATAAACACTCTGCTAATATTCGCTAAGTAGCATCTTAATTATACGCGAAATATTTGGGAAATCGAGACCGGAACCTCGGAGCTCTTAATAATCTCTTATTCACAGCAGCTTCCAACAAGCAGGAGTGTTCTGTAAAGGAAGGTTATATGAAAGAGAACGTTTGCTATGTCTCGCTGGAATGAAAAAAGCTTTAGGAGCAGTGAAAGTAGATTTACAATTAAGCATCCCTGAAACATTAGCGTAGCACGCTTTATTTAGGATATGCCACAGTCTTGCTTGCATATTTATTTTGTTTGGGAATATATTTGTAATTATTGGTGAGATTTGCGCGCTATTTGTCACATACTACTCCTCAGCAGAGATTATAGGCCAATTGAGCCGAACACAGCTTTGCTAGGCCGACTGGCTTTCTGTTGATGGCAGGCTTGATGGTGCTCAAAGGTTCATCTGTTCCAGAGGTCCCTTCAAAAATGTATTTTGAGACGCTATACGATAAATATCGCCATTTCGACCGGTTTTTTCCCATCTATTTCGCTCGAGCGTTTTTTTTCGAACTTCGCGAATTACATTTTTGCTGTAGAACAAAGCTATCCTGTGCAGAGGAAAATTGTGGACAAAGACAGGCCAGGCTGGCGTGGTCATTTCTGACCTGCTGGCCGTCATCAAGCGGGCATATCCAACTCTGCAATTGGCAGCCCGGTTTCTGTTGATTAGAAGGTGAACGCTCTAACCATTGAACCACGGGCTGATTGTTCTGTCAGTTCTGATCGAATGTGTGGACTATGGTCTAGGACGCTGACAGATGGAGTTATGAGACTCACTCGTGTATTCAAACAGTGATCACCTACGAAGAGGGGAGAGATTGGGATGACCATTTCTGACTGATTAGTCCTCATTAGCCAGCCGTACCTAGCACCGAGGTCCCGCAAAGCTATCAGAAAAATGCTTTATACACCTTCTAAGATGGGTCAGAGGTGATTCTGATTCTGATCCCAGACGACCTTCCCCCCGCCGCCTTCCCCGCTCCTCTACTCATATTTTACGGCTGCCCCTGCCTATTTTAGACGACATTGCCAGCCTTCCAAATCGGATGAATTCTGCTGCTAAGGGGCATCTCAGTCCTCCTGTTGTATCGCCTCCGCAAAACTCCAACGCAAACTCTCGTGTCCTGCGTTCTCTGCGCCTGGATGCGGGCGCGCCCTGGGCCAATCTGCCCAACCAGCAACAACACGCCGATCGTTTCGGTGCAGCCTCCACGACCGCCGTGGCCGCGGTTGACGGTCGTGCCAGTCGCGCCTCGCAGCAACCACACCAACGCTCCTCCCGACAAGGTAGTCCCAAACCAGGCTCCGCTGCGGCCTCCACCGGCGCTTCGAGCAACATTACGCACATCATGCGGAGGAGGCGTTCCGGTAAGCGCTCCTCTTACCCCTCCACACCCCTCCTTTATGGTGCTATTGTAGTCGCCGCTGCTCGTGGTTCATTGTAGTATTATACTGACAGTCCTGGACCTCACGGGAGGTGAGCTGGTCGAAAACGGCAAGAGACGTGGCCGGCTCCGGCTGCGTCCACCACTTGTGCTCGATCCTGCCTCCGATCTTCTTGACGCAGTCTTGACACCGCACACACAGGCGAGGGGAGAGAGAGATAGTGCGTGCAGTCGATGCATCGCAAGTCTACTATCACGTTAAACTAATCCACGCGCTAGGTCATCGTCCCTGCACCACCACGGTGTAGAGCACAGGGTAGACGTCGTCGGAATTGATGGTCAATGTGTTGGGAAATATACATAAAGCAGGTTACTGTAGTCCACGCTATATCCGCACATACATGTCCCGTATATCCAACTGTACACGCGTATGTGCTTCCTAAACGAGCCGCGTGGTAGGTGCGCTGGAATAACATGGGGAGGCAGACAAGGGTACGGCTGGTGTTATTCGAGTTGCGTTACCATAAATCTTCGAGTAAGTAGCGTAGTAAACCCGGAGGACAGGTGATTTAGTGAACATTCATAAGTGTCTGCAAATTTCTTACAACTAAGAATTTTCCCGAGATCTTAAGCACACCTACACTGCAATTGTAAGATCATCTGACTTCCTGCAAAGTAGGAGATAGTTAATCGCGTTATTTCTATAAAATAATTCGATCTTGACGGACCTGAAAAATTAAATAACAGGATTCAAACTACTTAATTAGTTACTTGTGCACAAGTGACTGGAAAGAGGCTTAAACTGAAGGATATTCTGCCGGAATTACCTCGGGATTATGATCCCTCCCTTTATTATTTACAGCTTTAGTTGAGTGATTTAATTTCACCTTGAAAAATATTGGTTACTATTTAATGCTTTTCGAAGAGTGACGCAGATAGTGACGGATAGAAGCCCATTCGGAGTGCGGTATTAACACTCCTATATGCCTGCATCATTGTTGTATCCTGAGGAGAACGCAGAAAGAAGGCTAAGGGCCGGTTCTGGTGGAAAGGGCTTTATTCAGGACAACACAAAGAGAACTAATCCTATAGCTTGTCCAATGCAGCCTATTTATAACGCTTTAGTCCTTCTAGAACAATACTGGCCTATAGCTAGCGACGGGTGTTCTGGCCTGCACGCTAGTTCGTGGTTTCTCACGCTGCGGTCCTGGGTGACGTTTATAGAAGATCTCTACTACATGTGTGAGCGAGCGTCACATGTGCTCGAGGTGATGGCGCACGCACCCGGTCCGCGTGCATGACTCAAATGGTGTGCGCTTCCGGCCGTGGCTCAGAGTGCATCGCCGCTCGCGTCCGCTTAACAATCATGCTCTTCTTCCATATCCTGGTCTTCAGTTATTTCGCCCAAACCCCCGTTTTTACACGTTGCTCCTTGTTTCATATTTCCCATTCTGTTTTGCCCATATGTCGACAGATCGTCAAAAGAGCGCAGTCAGTGCTGACGACATTCTCAGATCTGCTGGACGCCTACGTAATTGGCCTTGTGCTCAGTTTGGTTGATCGTACACTGCACACACACACTTACCTTATCCACTGTCTTGCGCGCTAACCGGACTTTTCAGCCCTTGCTTACCTTCCCCCCTCATCCTCTTCGCCCTCTATCTCGTCTTTTGCGCTCGTGCTCACTCTTTATGCTGGCAGTTGATTGGCTACTTTATCCTTGGGAATGTGGTACTCTCAATTTTCTGCCCGTACGCTTTCTCTCGGAGCGTTTAATTGAGCCTCCCCCGCCCCATCTGTTGCTCGCATGCTGCCAGCTGGTCGGCCGGAATTTATTTGCACATTCATTCGCGGTTTCGTCCCTATTTTAGTCCTCTATTCTCTTTTTTCCATTCAAGTTATTGTTGTCTAAACCTCTTCCTTTGTCTTCTGCAGATGAGCTTAACCAGCGGGCAGAATGGGACTCAATGATACTCCAGGTGGTTGACGCCTACCGTTGTAGTTTTTGGCAGGACATGACTCCAAAACCGCGTAAGCTGACACGCCTCTTCGTATCGCCTGTGCATTCGCCCTTTCAAAAGACGTCCGTTAAGGTCAACGTTCACTTTTAGCTTCCTAGCTAATAGATAAGAGTAATGACTAAAAGTATACCACTCTCTTGATTTCAATAGACCGTTCATTTGCGTTAAAGGTGGCTCAAGTAAACCCTTCATGGTGGAAATGCAGTAAATGTGTTGTACGCTGCCATTTCGCAAACGCCTCATCATTTTAACAATTCATATTCCAAAAGTATTTTCTGCATTTTTGCATAACAAAGTGCCATTTAACATTTTTTAAATCTTTACTCCCTTTTATACATGTCTATACCATTTTTATGATTTTGTAAGAACTTCTGTCATTTATTCAAAATATACTGGCTGACACCCTATTAAGTACACACTTTTCTCGGATTTCCCGTTATTCCCTTGCAGTGGACTTGACAAAGCTTCGTTTGAGCGTCGCCGAGATCCGCCAGAAGGAGACCTCTCTGCCACCCGATCCGTCACGAGGTCAACAGCGGGTTCACTGCTACGAGAATGCTCCCCCTGAGGGCTTCAGGTTGCCCACCGGGGAGGCTAATGAACCCATCCGCCCGCCACCTGTTGTTCTTCCAACTCGCGGCGAACGTCGGACGTGATACCGTGCTCATCACAATGGCTATTCTATTGCCTGCTTGCGCTGTTGTTGTGCCCGTCAAATTATGCTTGTCTTCCTTCTGTTTTTTATCTCTTACTTGCTCCTTCCTAATTTTATCCACTGATAATATTAACTTTGTAAAATTGTATATTATTAATACCCACAAAGGTGTCCAACGAATAAACTGTTAGGACCTTGGATTTGTATTTAAAATATTGTGAATTCGAGCCTCAGGAATTGCAAAACTCGGGGTAAGGTACTTTTGGCTGATGGCGGCTAACAGGCCAGAAATTTTTATACCAGGCTCCCTTCTATTTTTCGATAATATTGTCCTGCCTGTAATACTAGCGGCTGTGGACGGGGCTTGAGCTTCAGCTTCACCCTGCTGTGGAATATACGGTGGACATGGTGCGTGTGTCGTAACCCATTGTTGGATCAGGAGTCCCCGCCGGAATCTAAACTGGGAGTAGTTGGGAGACAGAGAGAAGCTGAGACCTCGACCGGCTTGATCCAAAGGTCCACGGGAGTGAGTTGTGTGCCTGGCCGGGAACTGCAGGCGAACAGATGTTGACAGTCATACGGAGAAGTGCCGCAGTCGGGACGGCAGTCGGGTGTGGACGGGTCGAGCCGATGTTGTTACTGGCGTAGGACCATTGAGTAGCCACTGCGCAGTTGAGCCAGAGTACGACAAGTGACCCTCGGGAGATGTAGTTCCGAGGCCGCAATCGGAGGTGGGTAGCCACCCAGAAGGACCGGGGGACGGTAACCTCATTTTTCCCCAACAACGGCGGAGGTGCCTTATAGCATAAGAAATTTCTTTGTAAAAAACTTTCTCGTGATTTAGCCAAAATTAGTGCCTATTTCGCTTAATGAGTTTAACTAGGGGGCAGTTTTCCAAACTTAAGCTTTTCTAATTATTTAATTCACTCAATTGATCAAAATAATCTGGAAAAATATATGCTTAACTACCCAGTTAAATTTCGTCATAAAAGTTTCGTGCAGTACTCGCAATACTGTACATACATATAAAAAACGAAAGTTATAGAACCTATTGCCACCCTGCTGAAGTCTGCAATAACTGGGCTAATAGCCTAAGCTAAAGAAACCCTCTGACGCAGTTGAAGTAGTTAGAGCAAAGGAAATCAAATTGTATATCCTGGATGGAAGGTCAAATAACCTCTTATGGTTTAATTTGTCAGAATATATAATAGGAAACCAAGGTTGAGATACACATACATTCAAATGACATTTTAGGGGCTTGATATGAACAGATCTCCATGCGCATACATAGGTAAGTTTCTCGGTGACTCCAGGCGCCACTGTATGCAAAGAAGTCAGAGGCCTAATCGCATACGCCGGGTCCCGTTCGGTCACCACGACTCAGATCTGTCACGGGTCAAAGCGGATTGAAGGTGAAGGGTACGTAGACAGTTACGATCACCAATCACCCTCCCCCGCATCAATCTGTTTGGAGCACATGGCAGACATCATTAAAATCGATGGTTGAACAATCATTTTATCTCGTTTCGAGTGGTGTTTAATGCATACCGTCTCCCCTGGAATATTATTCTTCCTATTATACTGTAACTCGCTGTGTGGCTGCCATCGGATCCATGTTTGCTGACGTGGGTCTACATGAATTAAAGCACTGAGACAAT
>JAYGXS010001854.1:0-12121 GCA_036362985.1 Ligula intestinalis | reverse complement strand
ACCCACTCGCTCGCCACTCCCACCTCCATATCCGGTGTAAAGACAAATTCAATAAAACCGGGGATGAGGGAGGGTGTAGATGGCTGGCGCGATAAACACTCAGCACGCGCACACTTGACACAGCCATCTCGCTAGGTATGCTCCCGACTGCGCGGGAGCGCCATAAAGACCACATTAAGAGGGAGCCATTGCAGCCTGACTCTCAGTCCTCCCTCTCCTCCCGCACGCACACACAGACACACGCGTACAGTAGGAGCAGCTACGTGGGGGCCCGAGTTTTCCCGTCAGTTGGCAGACCCTCCAAGCCACGGCTTTTAGCGCACCATGATAGATTCAGACGCATTCAGATTTATTATAGTGAGGGAAGAAACGCGCAGAGGTCGACCTGACTCTCTCCCCCACCGCATAGTGACCGCCTAGATTTTCGGTTACCCGCAGTGGGGTCTGAAACCCAGTGGGAGCGCGAGCGCAGTCACCAACAGGGAATCAAAAGTGAGAGAAAGCGCCAGCGCCTTCCAGGCCGCAGGGACCGTGGTTGGCTGAAGACTGGCATTGCATGTGCATACAGACCATTGGATCTCAGAAGAGTGAGAGCAGCCCTGCATGAAGCCTGGGCTAACACCCTCCTGAGGGGACACACACACACACGCACACCTTTCGATAAAAGCGTCAGCTGGCTGTCTTTTCAGACAGGCATCATACATGTAGCAGGAGCCCCATGTGGAACTGAGGAGAAGCCTTAATTACTAAGTTTTATGCGCCTAGAGAAAACTGCGACAAACAGAGTGGCTCAGTTTTAATATGCACTGAAATCAGCGCTATGCTGAAGCTTGTGTTACTGGGATTTCGCCACTTCTCTATCTTATGACATATTTTGGCCTAGCTTAGTGCTCATGTTCAAAATGTCTTTCGGGGCGTCGATTCGCGTTGACAGCAGTCAGACCTAGCTGGTTCACCCTTCCTTGCAAGCAGAACCGGTTGCCTGCTTTAAGTTCATATGCTACCCCGACTCGGGTCAGCATTAAACTGGTGTTTCGTGCACTGCTGTTCTTACAAAGTCCTTCCACACCCGTGTTATGGCTATCGCATATATCAAGATATAAGTGTCTGTTGCGGGAAGAGCATATAATGATCATGATATCGAATATCGGTCTGCAATGACGAGGCCCTCCGGGTTTAAATAGAAATTTATCAATTATTATTTATGGCCCATGCCACGGCGTGGTGTAGGAATCAGCCAGCACCGCCTGACTCCCAGTTCACTTATCAGTCAAGTCACACATAACATACAGTAAACTGTCGGTGCATCCGGTAAATGCGTTCGTTAGCAAGGCTAAAAACACAACCAGAAACACGCTGGGGGTGAGCGCCGCAAAGCAGGTTGTAGAAGAGAAAAATGAGAAAACGAGAACACAACTAACCTTTCGGTTGAAATTCTTCTGGAAATGCTAAACGCTTTCGGTGGGGGAGCTTCTGTTAATGCTAAAAAAAACTAAACTGAAAGTGCGACTGTTGGAATTACGACTATAGCTAGCAGTAGTAGTTATGCAAACGCAAATGAAACTAAAATTACAACAGATGAAAACAGATAGCATACAATTGATATTGCTAAATAGTAACGACTTATTTACTGCCGATATCAATAATATTTCAGTGCAAGTGATGCTAATATTAGTAACCATGCTCAATAATACCAGTTAACAAGACAACGTAACGCAGATATACAAATATAGACGGTTAGCAGAGAAATGCAACGAAACAGTATTCAACTTACCTTGAGGTAACCTGCGTACTGGAAGGCAAATCCTACTCTTGAAGATGACGGAAGGATGATCGATCCATCCGTGGATCAGTTTTAGTGAGTGGGAACGTTTGTAACTGATTGACAACATGCGTAGGTGGCTTTCGGTAGATTTATTAACGTCACTGTGTACGTGATGTGAATTCATGGTTACGAAACTGCGGATGATGAGGGTGCTAGTGAGGAGCACATAATGATGCGGTGCAGCCGGTGGGATTTTACCACAGGTTTTCATGAGGACGCATGTGCCCTAATAGAGCCATGCGATGGGTGAATGTGCGTGGACAGTGAAAGCAAGTGCCACGAATGTATGCTGGAACCCCAAGCGCTGGGTCCCCAGTCTTTGTGTGAGTGACTGCGCAGGCCGATGCGTGATGCGCATTTGTGGTGACCATGAGTGCAGGATAGATCGATGAATGTTGGAGCTTCGGAGCTGGTGTGAATGGAGTTAGTGATGGTCATGCCAGTTGAGTGGACGGGGCTAGAGTTGGAGCTAATGATAGATGTGGGAGATGTGCTGCTTTTATCGACATCGCAGTGAACACCACTGTTATGTAAGCGCATGTGGCCTAGAGGGCCCATGCGATGAGTGAGTGCACGTGAATAGTGAGGGCCAAGAAGGCGGTGGTCTCTGCTGTGTGTAGGTGCGCCAGGCACTGGCTAACCAGTTTCAGTGGGATGGATTCGTAAATGACCGGCCAGGCCGAATTGCGAGATGAATGCGCGATTGCGTCGAGGGCAGATTAGGCTCGAGCTCCCAGTTCTAGTGTTGGAGGATATTTCATGTACTGAATCAGACACCTGCAGTCAACGGGGGCATCAGCTTCAGATAGCGGCATCTAACGATCGTACTTATAAGATCCTTATAGTTGAAATTGTTAAGGTCATCGGAAATGGACTGATAAATCTGGTGAAGGTGTCTGAGGCTGGAGGAGACATTGATGGACTGAATTCCTCTCAGTTGCGCCATGTGTCTGACCTGTAGAACTGCTTTTGATAGTGGCGTGAGGGCAAAAATTATTACTCTCCTGTCTGCTCCGTTTCTTACTAACACATAAGCGGAGATTATAGCGTACTAAACGGTATATTTCTGCATGTTTTATATTTAATAACATTTGGTTCCACGTTTATCTTTGCGATATTATAGAGGCAGTTTTGGTTACGTTCAGAATAGGTGACGTGGTAAAACAAAGGCGGTCAAAATGTTTTAAGTGGATTTTGTGACAAAACAGCTTCACACATTGGCAAAGAATAATTGTTAACACCGAATTTTTTCCTAAATTCTGAAAATAAATGCGATAAATTAACCTTGGCTTCACTTGCATTGGAGCAAATTCGGACTAAATTATCCGGTTCTGGAAGGAACATGTTTTAGAAGTTTCTTACTTGTTTTGGGCTTCTCCTATAGCACAATACAAATAAGTAAAAGGTTTGGTTCTGTCGTTCTTAATGGCATAGAAAATGTGTTCGACAGCAGCCTACTCCCGATGTAACCAAAATTAATGCCTATTACCGTCAATAAACTGAAGTAAAAACAGTTTTCCTTACTAAAAGGCTTTCTCAGGATTAACTTCAATCATTGGATCAAAATTATGTGATCAAGTATTTGCTTAACTACCAAATCATATTTTGTCATGACCTATGCGAGAACTCTTGCACATACTGTATAGTGGACACAGTGACTGGCGTAGCGCAAAAGTCGCCGTTTGGGGTCTGTCACATATGTGTTCGAACTCAGCGTAGTCTAACAAACAACTGCTATGAGTCACTGTCACCCTTTGTTTGGGTCTAAGCAAACGGAACATTTGGGCCGAAAACTGCTTGTATAAATCCACGGTGCTCGAAGTTCATGGTTGCTTAGGTTCATTCTGAGAACCTAACATTGCGCAATTAAAAACACTGTTTACTTTTTTTATATATTCGAAGCCTTTCTAATGTTTACCAATTTGGGACGAAATTCGGTTCACAATTTGACCGGTTAGGCCATTGGACTTTCTACGTGAATTCGAAAACTCCACTGTTTATGTTACCTGACCCCTTAAGTTCACCCGTGACATAGGGTAGATTGGCATTTGGGTGAGAAAGGTAAGCATTGGATCAATTTTCAAATAAATACGCCAGTGTCCGCCCCACTGAGCCTACTCATCTTTGCCATGCTTACTCTAGCCATCGTTCTTTGCCTTGCTGCTCTTGGCTCCAGTGAACAAAACACAAGTAAGTAAGCCATTCTTGCGGCTATTGACGTCTATGTAGGATATTTGTGCTTCTACTCGCGATCCAGAGTCTCCAGTTGAGTCGGCACGATTAAGACTAAGAATTATTGAGGCTCAGGAACGAATGAGACTGAAACAGAGAGCCAGCAACACCTAGCTAGAAAAAGCAATCAAGCAGACAAGCACAAAAGCTAATTTGAACCTTATGCGCATTACTCAGATAAAATTTTCCGTGAGGCGTACTGAACTTAAACGTAAAAAACAGTTATAAAAAGGCATATAAGTACATAGGTCTCAAGCTATTGTTTGTGAAAACGCTATTCACTTTCATAATATACTAGGATTTAAGTAGTTCGTAAATGCCTGTTTTGAGATTGACCTTTATGCTGGTTCAGGCGTTGCTAACGATAAGAAACGCCGGGATTCACAAACATTCAGAATAAAATTAGTTGAACATATGTAAAAATTCTTGCCTACAGGCCTTTCTCTACTTAGTGACTGTT
Organism: Ligula intestinalis; assembly: GCA_036362985.1. NCBI lineage: Eukaryota > Metazoa > Platyhelminthes > Cestoda > Diphyllobothriidea > Diphyllobothriidae > Ligula > Ligula intestinalis. The sequence goes on along the minus strand of JAYGXS010001854.1, from coordinate 7,604 downwards.
GACAAGTTTTTAGCATAGATTTCCGCTTTAAAGTACCTCCACCCAGTACTCTGAACATGTTATACGGATACGATATATGATGAACGAACACTTTGCAGTAGTAAAAATCTCATGATTATAAATATTTTTACAACCGAAATCTACCCTTCCTTTTAGTATAAAATTTAAAGAAGGCGTAGTTTACTACTAAATAATTGCAAAAACAATATTTTTGAGGATGTTTTCTATAAAATATATTTGAATTTATAAAGGCAGTCAAAATCAATGAGCTAAATGCATACTTCTTAAGTAGCCATTTTTGCAGAATTTACACCTTATACGCATTCAGAAAGCAACTCATTACGAAACCGGCATTCTGATGCGACTTAAATGATTTGAGATTAGTCTGCATGATAATAAAGGTTAACACTTTACATAATGCCGTTTTCTGAGTGCCGTCAGTCTTTCGCAAAGTTCCGAATTTTGCGTGAAATACCAGCCGCACTATACTCTTCTAGTCACGCCTCTGAGACCTTACAGGCCCCCTATCCCTATATATGTAGAGTGGATCCGTCAAAGACAAGATTGACCGAAATGGCTTTTTCTAGTTTGTTAGCCGTCATCAGCCAGTCCTAATCCAATCTCTTCCAGGGCAAGTATATGCCCTAACCAGATAGATCCGATGAACACCTCAGTTCCATCATATTCACGATCACAAGCAACGGGCCTGTGGTGCTAAGTTGGAGTGTTAAACTCAATGGCTAAAGGTCCCGAGTTTGAATCTCGGGGGCGCTGACCGCAGAGATTGTATATGACTGGCTGATGACGACAAACAAGCCAGAAATAACCATTCTGGTCTCCCTTGTCTTTTCAACGAAACCTGATGTAAATATTCTTTGCAGTTGATCACCCCTATTTGTATAAAGCTATGATAGTTCAGGGTTTGAAATACTTGTGAGGGAAATATTAATTTGAAAAACACAGATTTCAGAGATTCAAAAGTTTAAATGTTCTCCAACATGTGATGGATTTTCAACCAGTTTATTACATGCTTTCAAACAAAATGATAAACAGAGAACTACTCTCTTTCAGAAATATTTAGACAAAGAGACTTTCTAGTGGTGCATGAAAATTAAAATATTTGTAAATGAAATATTGTGTCACATGTGTTGCAACTTTCTGGTGGTGCTCATTTTGACCGTTATAAGGATTATACTAACTACCGCAGTAATATCTTCGTTTTGATCCGCAATAAAGTCTAAATGATTCAGTTCATATTATGATTGTTCCAAAATAGAGCTTATGTTTTGGTCATTCACAGAGCTGTGACTAGTTTGTGAGAAAATAGTAATTACTATCCGACGACAGTCCACCGTGTGCTATACAGCAGGCCAAAGGCAAGCGCGGTAGCTCGCGTGTGAATTAGATCACAGTGAGAGCAGACTTGCACTTCACCTAGCGCATTCCCTCTCTCTCTTCTACCTGAAGATGGTTTCATGCGCAAAAGTCCAGAAAACCTGAGGCGGGAGAGGGTACAGGTAGGTGGCGTGACCGGAGCCGCCCCTAGGCGTGCCGCCTCACCTGGCTCGGATCTCAAAGATCGGGAGTGTCAGCGACCATACCAAGTAAAAAGTGCCGAGTCTCCTCCGACAGTGTAAAGTTCTATAGGTTATACGACCTTCACAAAATGATGCCCGTGGAATGCTACTTCAGTTAGGACATGGAAGTCTTGGTCCGATAAACGGGAGCTGAAACTTTAAACTTTCCGATAAAACTTTATTCGATTATGATATTGAAGATTTAATCAGTGAACTTTGAATCTGAAAATCAGAATTAACTGAGGAATGTCTACACAAGATAAAGTCCGTTAAAACGCCAAGTAGAAAAATGGCACTTAGAGCCTAAGCCACGCCCGTGAGTCGCGTAATGGTAGTCTTTTATGCCTTCTTCAACATCGGTTGATATATCGACTCGAACAATCTAATGGTGCCAGGATGAGAGAGAGAAAGTGAGGTTAAGCGTCAGCGCCTTCTCTCTACAGGAGCAATGTGACGCCCATGAATCCATAATGGTGCGTTAAAAGCCATGGCTTAATAGGTTTCAAACTGATGGGATAATGCTGTCCTTCTCTCAGGAGGGAGAGACAGGCTGCGATGGCTCCTTATTGCTGTGACCCTTATGGCACTCGCACTTAGCGGAATAAGAGCGGCACCTTTTCATGTTGTGTGAAGTCTCAGCTATTTGTGCGCGGATCAGAGGGTGTAGTGACACGCCTAGGTGCATATTAACACACCTACGCGCGAGCTTGCCTCCCGTCTTCTCGGCTTTATCACGACACCACGCCCTAATGAATGAGGAAAACCGAGTGCGGCAGAAACAGCTTAGGTGCATTATCACGATACACCCGTTTCTACTACTGCCCTTTGATTATGTCTCTGATGACTAATCCGCGACGGATCTTGAAACGTCAGGCGAATAAAAGTATTGTCCCAGCGATCGAGTCGTCTTCTTCTTCTCTATCACGATACACTCATTCTTGCAATATGTTGCCGGCCCTACGTCGCACACTCCGTGGGACACACATTTGATGTCATCGGAAAGGATGGTAAAACTGTCGACAGTTTGGCAGTCCTTCCACAAAAATCAAGTTATTTGCGGCTCTCCACCATGTCTATGGTGCATTTGGTTCTAAGTAACTAAGAGTTTTAATTAGTTGTGCTTCTAAGTTTTCGGCAGGTGCCTGCTTAACCCATTGGGCCGTTGTGGTAGCCCGTCCCCGAAACCACTCCTTGTCAAATGAAGCATAAAAGTACTTTCTAAAACTTAATTTGGCCATTTAACTTAAACTTATTGTTAATCCCCATCTCTACAGGCGACTATAGAGGTCAGCAGGTTCGAATATTGTTTACACCTGTTAGACCTGGGGTTACATTTTTGGTCACTAAAATTCACCATGACCACTTTGTTCAGTCATATGCGTCCTGAGGTAGAACAGGACAGCTAGGGGGGGGGGGAAGGAAAATTCGGATGCACATGTGACAGTCGGTTCCTAGCCTGACGGAGGTTACCGGATTTAATATAAACAGAATTGTGGTCGAGTTTTGCATACGAACACTCTCAAACAACTATAGTACATACCGAACACTGGCTCAAATTTAGCAGTCGGGGAATTCCATGGTTTTAGTAATCGATTTCACGCTCCAAGTGCATAAAACCTACAACAAATAATGGTTAAAATAGACCACTGGGCTTTTCTGCCAATTATCGCCTTCAGCGAAAAAGCCAAAACTTAGGTAATTCCGGAATATGTGATGTATGAACTTTTTCGTTTGTATAGATCCAATGTAGCTTCTGCAAGAAACTGACTATAAGTTGCTTCATTTACTGAAGCAAAACCTGAAAACAGAGTTATACTCCGGTTTTTAGTAACTTCCGCAATATAATCAAATTTTCGATCGACTGAATACTGCTCTGACCCAAGAAATTCTAATCTTGTTATACTTGCTTGCTGAAAACAACTACAAGTTGTCACGGAATGCACAAGGTTAGATTAATTTGGAAGGTAGTGGCATGTTCCTTAGGTTGGGAAGGACTTGACTATTTTCAAGCGAGCCTCTAAAATTCCTATAGTCTACCCATATTTTAGAACTCACATGTTTAACTCCCTCCTGAAACTCTTCAAGCAGAATATTTTCTACGACATGTCTAAATTTAACGACCGTTCTGAGCTCCTGCACTTTGGCTACTTGAAAATACACTGATTTGACTCCGAAGTAGTGAACAATTGTGTTCACAAAAGTTTTCTTCGAAGTCATTTTAATTAATGCGATTTTCAAAGGCCCGAAAACAATCTCAAATGCTGAATGATTTAAATTTGTCAGTAAACGACTAGAAGGGACTCAATTAAAGGTCAGAAAGTCACAATTTTTCGTTAGTCTAGTAACGGCCTCCCCAATTATAAGAATTTTGAGGCAATTCGCTGAATTCCTTCTCCGTGTCAGCATGTTTAATTATTTCAGTATGTGTGTCGTACAGCGGAAGCATTCCGGCATTTGGCGTTTTGGTATAATAATGACTAGAAGCTCACCAGTAGAAATAGACAGTTTCAAAGTGCCGCTGCGTAGAATTGGCAGAACTTTCCTCACTGATTGTCATTATCGACGACGTTTTGGCAACATCATATTTTATCAGCGGGGGTTAAAGGCAATGGATTATTGGAAGAAAAATCCAAAAAGTGCGTTAAGGTTGTGGGTGAAAGCTTAATTTAGGGTCCCAAACAGGTTATTTAAATAACCAAGTAAACGAATACGTACGCGACAATTGAAATGGCCAAATTGGGCACAATCTTCAACTTATATCCAGTCCGCATAATCTCTATATAGAGATTATAGAAAGTTGATGTAGAGTTTATGTAGCCGACGAATGTGGCTAATAGGTTATATCTAAGGTATCTCTATGCAATCTCTGTATCAACCCTAAACAGATGAAAGAGTTGATATAAAGTCGGTTATTGGGTCCATTTGGACGCTATTGGGGTGTTTCAAGTATCACGCAAATATTCGGTTATTAAAGTGATTACTCCTATTGTTTTCTACTTTTATACGCTCTACCTTTTTGAGTATTTTTACCTTCTCTTGATGTGACCCACCCATTTACCCTTGGTACCCCCTGTCGCATATTATAGAAAGGTGGGATTTTTGAGTGATCTTTGGAACCCTAAAGTGAACTTTTACCAACTTATGGTCCTGACGCGTTGGCAAGAATGTAATCTTTAGCTGTTGTTCACCTTCCACTTAAATAGACTCAAACGATGCATGATGCTTCCCTTTCTATAGGTTGCGTTGTTACAGGCGGTAAATGCATGTGGACCTTCTGGACCCAGTGCTGTGGTTCATCGGTCTGCGATCTGACCCAAGCATTCGATGGCAAGTGCGTCTCCTGTCTCGACGAGGGGAGGCCCTGCTTTTCAAGCAGCAGCTGCTGTACAAAGAACTGCTACTTTTTCAAGTGCCGTCCGTTGTAGTTCAGTGCACACCAGACCCGAACTTGGCAGAAAACAGAAGCATAGAACATTGTTTGATTTCATTCTCTGAATAAAATGTGTTTGTCTTATATTTTTTTGCTGAGGCCCTTGCCCCTTCAAGGCTGTTGGTTGGGAAAGAAATATAGTGAATCTGAAAGATAGGATTTAGGTTGAAAGCCCAAATTAAACGAACTGCATTTTCAAACAGAGAGCATGTGAAATCTAGGATTTTCAGTTGAGCAAAATCGCTTTCATTTAATAAAATGCGTACGGTTGATTTTACTAATCTTTTTGAATTCAGTCAAGTCTCCCAGTGCTCTACTTTAAGTAAACAGCAGTGAAAATATGAGAGTTTCCGCTGACTGTTGGGAAGCTGCTAGTTCCACTCATTGTTTAACTCGTATGAGAATTGAAGGTTTGGTTTCGGTAGTGGCGAACCAGTTTGTGTGCCGATACGAGTTGGTTGATAATAAGTAACTATGCAAATAAATTTAACGGAAGTGTTCTTATAATCAAGTGATACTTTAGCCTATTTTGGAAAGTATTAGACGCCATTTGTACGGAAGTCTTCTCAGTGTGAAAATGTTATTTCAGAAAATTAAGTTCCGCTGTTTTAGAGCTGTTTTTAAGCAAAACAAAGAATCGACGGTTGACGTCATGGCCTTGTAAAAACCTTTTCTGATTGAATAAAATATTTTAAGCAGAAGTCCATAAAACCAATAGTTGTAAGCAGTTACATGACCACCTTATTTTAGATTGTAGTGTATTACTGACCCATCGTTTTAGAAAAGCAACGAAAATCGGAACTATAAGAATAGCAACCATTGTCATGGCCACCATTATCATCCCGACAGTAGGAAAGTGAACGGAAATCTAGCGACAGTAAAAATTGGTGAAATTAAAGTTTAATTTTCCGTTCCAGTTACGCTCACTGCCAAGTGGCATCTGTCGCAACACTGTCAAAAAAACTAGTGGTAAAAGTAAGCGCAATGCAAGAATGCTTTATATTTTGCCCCACAGCCGATCTTATTGCTGTTTTCGAATTGAGGTAAAGGTTCATTATAAACATCACCGTACCATAGTTTACTATATATAACTAGCCGTTTTGCATTCCAATTTTGATATGCTTAATTGCACACCACACACGGTAGTTTTTAGTCGAAATGTTTGCTTTTCGCCTTATCGTACTATAATATCTGTCCAAATGCATCAGAAACTGTTGTCGGTTTTAAGAACGGAGAAAATGTCTTTCATTCATTGTTTTAAATTCATCTCTAAAATTTGATAAAGAATCGTGTACGATTCTTTATCAACTACTTGTGCCCAATTCACAGGTATTATCTATTCAGTTCTTGTTTCCTATTGGTTGTACTTCCACTGCTGCCTCCAAAATGTAAGATGTTTTAATGGAAACGGATGACTCGGATCTCCAGTGCGTGAAAATGCAACAACACTACAAAAAGAAGATTTTATTGAGACTGTCCCTTATACCATTCAGCCTGGTGGTAAGACTAAGCAGATGACCCGAAATAGGGCAACAGGCATAGGGTAAACAGAAATTTCCCAGCGTTTGTCTGTCTGTACACGATCATGGGAGTTCTCAACAAAAAAATTAATTCGAAAAGTTCAAGTTACAAAATCTGAACTTATCACCGGCCCGTTCAAATAGCTTCGCGAACCTAACTGACAACAATCACACAATAGAGGAGAATATCCGAGTTCCAGGAAGCAGTACAGAAGAAGAAGCGATCACTGGGACAAGACTTTTATCGTCCTGACGTTTCAGATTCCGTCTGGAATCCTTAGTCATAGGTTATCGTTAACAAGTCTGAGACATGCGCAGATAAGGGGTGATATATGCAAAGATTGCATGGTATTTATAGTTCGTAGCGGTCACCCGCATGCGTACTATAATTGCCAGTTCGTGTAGTCATCGCTTGAGGTCTTAATTGGTGCGGTGATGGCTCATTAATTGCCACAGCGTTCTTGTACGCGTCGGATGTGGGTTTGATAATTGCGTGACAATTACGCCCACTGTCGTCAGAGTTGTTGTTGCGTCCAGTCCTTCCCACGTGATTGATTCTCGAGTCATGGTTCTCAGGCCCCAAGTCCATCAACAAGCGCAACGATTTGGCGTTCCCATACGGTGTACTGAGTAATTTTCTGAGCAATAGAATCAGTCACGTGGAAAGGACTGGACACAAAAACAACTCTGACGACGCGACTTTATTGAACCCGCATCACACGCGGACATGAATGCTGTGGCAAATAATGAGCAATCATGGCACCAATCAAGTAACAAAGAGGTGGCTACAGGAACTGGCAATTATAGTACGCATGTGGGGGACCGCTACGAACTATAAATATTGTGCAATCCATGCATGTATCACCCCTTACCTGGCCATGCCTCAGACTTGTTTATGATTACCTATGAGAGAGGCATTTAAGCCAAGCCAACGCTCTACTCACTTGAGCTACAAATGTCGCGCTTCACAGCGTGAGTTTAATCACACTTGGATCGATATTACCCGCCCAACTTTGCCACTTATATGGAATCCGCCAATGCGGGACAGCAAGTTGACTGCTCCAGCAGGATTTCATA
>JAYGXS010001853.1:0-12135 GCA_036362985.1 Ligula intestinalis | reverse complement strand
GCTGGCCAACTTTCTGGCTAGCTGGTCAGTAACATTTTCACAGTAGGTGAATCCTCGTGGTTTGCTTTCAGTCGGAAGTGACTGATTAACAATTGGTGAGCGCAAGGCTCGCTTGCGATATACACTTACTAAAAGGCGGCCACACTTATAAGCAGTAACTTGCCTGTAAAGCAGCCTTTGCTTCAAGTATAGCAGGGCGTGCATTGTAAAACAAAGCGTTCAGACAGTTTGCGAAAGCCAGAACATGCATCTTTATTCGACTGCACGAAAGAAGCAGCTTTTACCGCGAAGGCAACTGTCTCCCGACCGGCACCTTATGCCTTCCCCTCGTACAATCATTTCTGCTGTACCTTGATAGACTTAAATATATCGGTGTTGTGTTGGCGTCGGATAACCGTGAGATTCATTCCTATTTTGGTGGGCGTACATCGTCTATTCGGCATAGTATTGCCTTCTTTTTATTATTAACCTTACTACCCACTTGCTTACACAACAGCTTTACGAACTGCTTAACCATGAGGAAAATAGGACTCGTGTGATCTAGGTCACTTAAAATTACTGGTGCATAGCTTAGTTGCTCACAGCTCACTAAATCGCGAAATACCACAAGTGGTAATGGATATGTGGATTTAAAAAACGAAAAGCGATCAATTCTTCAAAGCGGACGTCTTTCAAACAACCGCACTCAGATTAGTGTAACACAATATAAGTAATGTATGTATACTTCACGAGCATAAATTCTTTTTATTTGACCCAAGTGTGAAAAATTCTAGGCGTTTGGCGAGATTTGAACCCGCGCATCAGAGAAAGCCTTTGCCGGAGGCTTATGCTCTACCGCTAAGCTACAAACGCCCGCTTCACACCATGAGTTTAATCACACTTGGATCGATATTACCCGCTCAACTTTTCGCTCATATGGAATCCACCAATACGGGAGCAAGTTGACTGCCCAATCAGGATTTCCTAAGCAATCATCTAGAAGCCACCAAAATGACTACTAGGCTGACTTAATCATTAAGTTAGTTTGGCAGATTTGCTTAATTTGAAGCGGGCGTTTGTAGCTTAGCAGTAGAGCCCAGTTTCCGTGGTTTTTGTACGCACTTAAAAAATGGAAGAGCCATGTCCATAAGTTATTTTTTTCCACAACGTGCGCGTTTTATTTTCTCTCATTTTGAGACATTTGTAGACCATGGAGGTCTGTTGACCAACCTTTTCCTCAGAAGTGGACATTGGTTTGCGATGAGCCTATGCAATTAATCCTGGACCGTTCGATAATCCGCGGCTGTTTTCAACAAATGAAGGGTCCGGCTCAGTGTGCGTAAGTTCGAACATCAAAATTGCTTCGCCAATTATGCCTCCTGACTGCTGTCAGTCTCGCAGTTATCGAAAGAAGGCAGTGCTCCCATAGTCATTCATGATGGTCACTTTCACTTACCAGAGGAAGACAGGGAACTTCATCTTTGTAGTTATGTTAGAAGGGCATGCAGTCAATTGGCGTGATGGACTTTGTGCAATCTCGTTGGACAGGTGATGCCGTCTGTGAGAAACAACTGTGAGGTCATGTTCAGAATGCAAAAGTCAACGTCAGTTCAAATCCATATGCGTGAGACGAGCTTAAGTTGATGTGAGGCACGCTAATGTCACCCGCCATCAGATAACCCAAAAGTGGAACAATCACAACAGAAACTTCTAGCTAGAAAGCAGCAGTTTCGGTTTCTACTATCTGTAGTTGAACAGTGTAACGGCATTGACACTTGATGCACCTGATACTTTAATGGGTAGCCAGATGGCCTCGGAGGTACCCACAGGGTAGTCGTTTTGTTTCAGGCTATAAGGGCAGTTTATCACGTATGCGCGAACGCCTCCTAATTTACGCACTCCCCTGTCTTTTCTAAGCAGTTTGCTGCCAGGCAAAGTACCTCTACGTCGTACATTTGTTTAGACAAGCAGCATTCCGGCAGGCATATTATATCTGGAGATGGATATTCAGGTCGTCGAGATTTTATAACTTGCTCTGTGCATTGGCGTTCATTAACGTTGTTTGTAATATGTTTACGAACGCGCTTGATGTTTCCTATACTGGGTTGACTGCGCGGTCATCCGGAATTGGCCTGACAAAGGGTAGAACAATGGATGCTGAATCCTGTGGCTGTTGTAATTTAAAAAAGCGTCCCCTTAAAGTGTGCCACTGCCTCAGTTTAATAACACGTGCACGACAATTTATCCACTCCGCAGGGCTGGAGGCAGTTCTTCTACTGGCAACTGGGCAGAGTGGATTTAATAGATCCACGACGCGTTGATTCCCATAGGCTCTAATTACGTACCATCATTTTGTTCAGAAAACCATGAGTGAGCTTTATGTCTTTAGAATACCGGTATATGGGAGTGTAAGGGATTGAGGCATTTTCTCTTACGATTATATTGCTCGGTCTCTACGTTGATGGCAATAAGCTCAGCGAATTTACAAAAAATATCAACTGCCAGTAGCACCACGTGATATAAAGGCATCACAGAACCTGCGATATATACCAATAACGCCTTGTTGCTCAATAAGATGATACAATCATATGACTAGAGTTGAGTGGGCGGAAAAAAGGAAAGCCTTGCTGCATTTTTATCACAATTATCACTTATAGTACCAGCATCGTTCATATCGCCCAATTGCTGCTGCACTGACTAAGTCTCCTACTAAAACTACCTGATAACGTATTGTCGTGCTGCTGTCCTTTACGGTAGTACTTTTAGTTATGTCTCATCTTACTGTGTTCATCGTTTTTTTTCGTTTACTGGTACTTGAACTCCCCTATGTCAGTTAAACAGAAATAACACTGCCGCTACTAGTTCTCTCACTAAAATACCTAGCAGTAAAGGCACGATTTGTAGGAGTTACAGTGCGCAGTAAGTGAATAACTTGCTTGTTGGGTGATACAGAAGCACCTTAGATGATATGCCCATTTTCCCCATCTTTTTACTTAATTGATAAAAATCGCATGCATGTCATATTTGCAAACTATTACTACTATTACTGGAATTTAATGAACACCTATAACTAGGACTATGAACATATCAATTTCTGTGCCAGCATGTTGGTGCACTTCGTGGGTCTCATGGAAATCGATGGGTGAACATATACACACTAGACTAGTGTAAATATAAGAATTTTAATTGAAAAAAACATTTCCGAGGCAATACATGTATGCAGAGAATATGCTCATATTGGCACATGTAAAAATATTTCGAGAGTAAATGGACTTTTGCACGTTCTTAGCTACGCGTGTCGTGTTTTGCAATTTGACGCCCATTTTTCTAGCATATTTACGTTCCCAATCGTTGCATAGTAGCTTGAAGACAACAGCGGAAGTTTCAGTTGGGAATAATCTGCCCTCAGGCTGCATCTATTTGCCTCAAATCGATAGGCTACTCGTGTTCTAGCGGGCCGTAACAGTAGACAGACTGCTTCGGAGACTCCTGTTTTGTAAACAATGACCTTTCAGTTATCGCATTGCTGTTCTTTTGGTTTCGGTCGTCGTCTATTCACCTGGCACTTGCTCTCTTTTATAAAAAACTATGGGTATCCATAAGGTCGGTAGAGGTCATGGAGATATCGTTGTGCAACTACAATGTCAACTCGCTGCCACAAGGTATTTCGACATCTTTGCAAAGACATGCCATAATATTCGAAAAAGACTTTTGCGGGTAGTCATCAGCGAATGAATAAGCCTCGAAAATCCAGTTGTACCTTAAAACCACTCAGCCATTCTCAAAAATTATAATCAGCATTGATGGTCGAGAACCCAACAGTGCTGGTTGGCATCGTGATCTCGACAGCCAAACAGCGGGCGGCTGGAACAGGAATCGTGAGGTGAAACAAAGCCTGCTAGTAGCGAACTGATGAGTTGCAGGAACCACTACACTTGTTTAGCTAAGTAGGCCTCTGTCCATTCAGCGGGCTTTAATAATTAACAGAATGGCCTTATTGACCTTGATTTGAAGCACGTTTATAATTTACTGGAAGTTTGTTGTGCAAGTGTGACCGAACGTTCAGATGCATTTATTGTCTGACTTAGAGAAGTTTGCGATGCATGTTTGCATCAAGACCTCATTTTTTTTTCCGCAGCGGTGCATTAAGAGCACTGAGTCTTTTTGTAAGCGCATGCACTTACTGCATTAATCCTCTCAGCATAAAAGTATTATAGAGAACTTATTTCCGGAATTATAAGGTGCATATTATGGTGTTTCATTCTCTACGACAGCAGACACAGCAGCGATGCTCACTTCTTCACGATGACCGCGGTAAAAAATTGAGTCAAAAAAGCCTTTACCAACAATATGGCGTGAGCACTAATTGGCCGCTGTAATTATCATGAGTCATTGATGGAAAGTAAGTGATAATTTGCTGTTCTCGATAATTAGCAGCTGTAAATTTCGTCAGTCATGGGAGGCATTAATAGCAATCCGGCTTCTCTGTTTGTTGTCAACATGCACAGATGTCACGGTTATCCCTCAGAGATGGATAGTGTTTGTTCAACATATATGCATATAGGGAAATCTCAGTGATACTCTGATAAGCCAGGCCTGTCGCATGCGCTTCAAAGATGGACCCATTAATGGTGAAGTACGTATCTACAACTGCAAGCTAATACTTCGGTTGAAAATATTGTGAATTTAAACATCAATCTTTACCTATTCTGAAGTCATTTAAACAGGGTAGGAAGCTGGCTTTTTAGCGAGCTTTATTTTGACCCCTAGCAAAACGTTTCTATTGTACAAACTGACTACTTAAGTAGCATGCCTTTTAGTCATTGATTTTGACTGTCTTTATAAATTTAAATATATTTTATGGAAAGCATGCACGAGAAAATTACTTTTTGTACTTGTTTAATAGCAAATTATGCCTTCTTTAAATGTTATAATCAAAGAAAGGGAAGCTTTCGGTTTTAAAACATGTGCCCAATTGTCGAACCATTTTTCTAAACGAGTGAATGCTACACTCGAATTCAAAGTTTAAAAAGTGCGCACTGTGTGCATCCTGTTTAACGAAATGAACAGTTTCGCCTAGAGTTTGAGGAAGAAATCTCCTCGTAGTAATAAAATACTGAAATAGACTTGGAATATATTTTATGCAGTTTAGGTACCACTGATAAATTGATGGATACGATTAAGTATGGATGAAGACCTAACAATCGTAAAAAAGCTCATACTTAGCAACTAATTTTAAACGGAAAGCTACCCTTTTTTGAGTATAAAATTTAAAGAACGCATAATTTGCTATCAAACAAGTACAAAAAATAATTTTCTCGTGCATGTTTTCCATAAAATATATTTAAATTTATAAAGGCAGTCAAAATCAATGATAAAAGGCATACCACTCATGTAGTCAGTTATTACCATATATGCTTTTTGCTAGGAGTCGGAACGAAGCTCGTTAAATAGTCGGCTTCTTCTCCTGAGTGAAGTGACTTCAAAATACACTACACGATAAGCAGTATTACAACTGGTGCCAATTCCGATTGGCAAAATAATATAAGTTTTTCGCATATGTCGAAATATTGCATGATCAACGGCGTCTACTGTATACGTATATAAGGCGATTATCCCGTAGATGCTAATGGTGTTTGGCACAAACGCATGCATAAAATGCCTATCTTTCCATGAATATCTTGATATAATATATTGAAATGATGGTATTGGGAAGAAAAACTTTATTTGCGTGAATTTTTGTAACTCGAGTCCCAGTATGTCTTCAGAGCCAGAGTAAAGTGAATGTGCCAACAACAGCATACAGGTAACATCGCGATTTCTAGGGAATATAGGTGGTGCAGTGGTGTGGTGCTTGCGCTAAAACCCTACTCCCATGTGTTTCGTCACGTCGGCATTTCGAGTCCAAATCGATGTGCCTGTTTATGAATTCTGCGTCAGAGTGTAGACAGCGACAAAATGAGTTGAATCCTGCGCCAATGCACTAAGCAAAAAGCATCAAAGAAAAAGCCCGTAGACCGCAACTATCAAACGCCCACGCCATATACTTGGCGAAGCATTCCTTGCACCAAAAACAAATCTGAAATGTTCGACAGATATCTAAGGAAGCATCAAATCAGGGTGGCTTATAAACCAGTCTCGATGATTAACATACACGCAGTACACGCAGTACATTTAGGGTGAACTATTTCGATAGGAAAGAAGTTGTTGTAAAATTTCTATGCAGATCGTGTGATGCCATTTATTGCGGCCAGACAGGAAATTCTGCCCCGGCAAGCATCCACGAACACCAGTTTGTGGTAAGAAATGAGACTAACCAATTTTCAAGGAAGCTTACTGTTCAGGCAGGTAGGATGGTTCCGACAATGACAAGAGAGTCTAAGTTGACCACTTGTGTCTTATTATATGTCACTGTCTTATTACAAATATTAATAGCATTCAAAACCACACATGCACCTAGCCGCATTGCAGCTCATATAGGTGAACGTGGACTGTTATATGACCGCCGCTGGTCCAATTGAAATTGATATGGGAATTTGCCTATCAACCCTTATACATATGAACGAAAGCTCAAACATCGAAAGTGACAGAAGGTTAGTTTATACGCCCTGGACTTTAGTAGGGGGAAAAATGATATTTCATCCTTTACATGCACTTCTAACAGCAAGCGTTTCATTAACACAATCTTTTTTAAATTTGAGACACTTTAAAACTGGCTAATTTAGACAAGCTAAGCCGTGATTCGCTCAAGTGTCCTAATGGCATTTCCCTCTATTTGCATTCACGCCATGAGTCGGAATGTCAGCCACATAGCTGCTAATACAATTTATTTCCTATACTTCAATGACTGCCGAATTTGTATACGCATGCAAATTGCATGGTTGCGCAGGAGAGCTGATTGCATATGGAACATTCTCCCACCAGGCCTTTCATCTAGATGATTTGTCTGTTGAGTTAGGTGCGCAGTTTTAGATGCTAATTTATCCCAGCCTAAGGTTATCAACTTAGGGCAACCAACCTGCTCCAAAGAATCGTGCAGACAAATGCACATTTCTCGATATTTTTACCTTGTAGACATTCAATTTCATGTGCCACTCATACATTTAAGTCATTCCGCTAATCTACCATAGAGGTGACCTAAAATAGATTTTTGAAAACAACCAATACTGTTTACACATTTTAATTTATAGGCACCGAACAGTTATAGTTGCTATTTGTGACGTACAAATATCACAAACATGAATGGCACGAAAAATTTGCAGTCTGTTCCACGCCATTTACAACAGACAAATTGAATTATATCTCGTAGCAGAAGCATTCGCATAACTGTGGGTCACACACCACAACACACTAGTGTTTTTTACTCGCACTATTCTGTCATCATCGAGGGCTGCCATGAGGATGCGCCGGCGTACATCTTCAGCACCAGTTACATTTGCCAAGGCATAGCTTTGAAAGACTGCGCCAAAATGCGCTGGAGGTAATGAAATACAGAATGTAATTCAAGGCCGAATTGCAGCAGCACAGTAGCGCCGTAATTAATGCCAGCTGAGGGTTGCTTAATTGTGGAAGATCCAGCAGAAACGTGAAGTACATCAGCTGTAGCCAAAATGGTGACCAGAAGTTGACGTAAATGAGAACTTGAGAAGCCAAAATCCAGGGCAGTTCCTGTCCCTTGCGTTTGGACCACGCCTTATGCGTTTAACCACATCCAATGAGATTTCATGTTGTGCAATTTTTAGGGGTGGTGGATGGCCGGAAGACCGCGGTTCGAGAACACTGTCGGTTGTAACATCGAAGTCCTGTTTTATCGAATTTACCACATTTGAAGCCGTTGTAGTGTGCCGGCGGACGCGTCGTTGATTGACGTGCACATGTTTAACAAGCAGGGCGTTGGTTACGACGTTTATGAGCACAGGTAAGACGAAACCTACAACGAAGCAGAATGCATAGAAAATTCGGATAAGGAACGTAAGTGCGGCCTCTCCACTAGAATTTCCAGTGTGTGGCATGGTCATGTTGATTTGTGATACATATATCAGCAACAATTGGGGTTGCCAGCTGAGAATACAGGCTTCTCTAACTACATTCTTACCAGTTTGGTGGTCCACAATCTGCATTGTTTGTTTATTAGAGTGTGAGAGCAGAGGAGAAAGAAGGATAGAGCTGAACACCGAGGGCAGGACATACGTAAGCAGTGCAAAATAAGTCCTATTAAGATTGGTAGCAAGTGCATTTTTTCGCACGTACCGGAAACGGTTTACAGTTATGCAGTTTATCAGAAAGGTTCCAGCAAAAGCGCTACTAGACTTTGTCCACATATAGGACTTGCATAGAAAGTCACTGAGGACAAAACCCTGCAGAATAAGGTTGAAGAAGAGGAAGGGTAAGATGGTGAGGTGAACACAGTCGCTGATATATATAGAAAAAAAGATAAAGTTAGCGTTTGTCCGGAGAGAAGTGGTCTTGCCGATTTTTATGATGACAGCAAGATTGGCCAAGACACCGCGTGCAACGACAAGAATAACTGCCAGAGCATAACAGGTGGTAAACGTAAGGTTGAAGTCATAGAAACGTGAACTTTGCCCACCGTCGCTGAAATGAAGACTGAAATTCGATGACAGTGGGGAGTTTGTGTACAGAAAACTATTCACTCCAAGAACGGCCAGGCTAGTACTCGAAACTGTTGCCAGCTCACATCTGCAACCATGAAACCTAATGTGCCATTTACAACGGATATTTGAAAATGTTGCCTGAAAATGACAATTTGTCGTTTGCTTCCAATGGGAAGTTAAATATACGCTGCATTTACTGGTAATTAGAGGGTTTTCATACAGATTCAAGAACACACCGCTAAAAAATATTTTCTTGGTCACTTGCATTTGTATCAACTGTGAATTTGGTATCTACTTTTATAAATCCGCAAGTTGTATGCCATTTTGAGTCGAGTTGGTACGAATTCCCTTGTTTTCTCTTTAATTTTCACCACATGTGTGTCTAAGATTTTCTATTTACAGGATTGTTTACCTTGCAGGTAACCAAACGAAGTGTCTCGATCCTCACAGTCCCCTTCGTTGAACAGGCCATCGTCTTTAACCTTCTCTCTTGAGGCTATATTAGGTGTTGCCGTTTTAATTTCTTCACGCTTCGTCTAAAAGCCCGTAATCCACATATTAGCACAGTTGTAAGCGCAGCACTGCGCGTAGTAAATGCATTCCATATAATTCACCAGTAGCGTCGTCACTATGGGTTTTGAAACTAGACGTGTTCACTCTAATGAAGGCCATTATTCCCTTCTTCCTTTTATTTATACAAATTTTGAATAACGATAAGCTTATTTCACTGTATATATCCGATTGTGCTCTAAATGCCTTGTCCAGACGTATAAACACGAAGAAGCAAACAATTGAAGGTACCCACAGCAACCATTCACAAACTGCTGTCTACAATCACACACATGAAAGCAGAAGGAACGTGTTGAACATTCTGAGTGCTCCTTCATTCACTTTGCACAAATAAGACACATATTAATGGTGGTAGATTCGCTTCCTCAAATTTTTTATGCTGGTATGTTTTCTCGGGAACTTCCTGGTAATTTATCACTTGCCTGTATTTACTGGCCCTATGTTACTAGCACCGGTAGATTAACGGTGTAGGCGTTTTAACGTCTGCATTTTAGTTAAAATTATTCCGTGTTATTTTATAGTTGAGTGATCGCGCGAATTCCTGGCCGCCTTATAGTGACTTTAGGGCTGTTGCACTATCTAATCAGGGTGCTGCTTTGTAGCATCCATCTTGAGAAATCAGCGGTGGTATTTGCAAGCAAAGGAGTAGCTTCGTAACAGCATAAATGTGAACAAATTCCCAATACAAGGGGTCACATAGATGCATACGCATTCTAAATAATTGTAAACTTTGTGTTTATTATAATGCTCTTACTTAATGAATACAAAAAATATGAATAACATTATTTTTAAATTTGCGAAATTTTCCATCGAAACATTCAGTAGATAAATTGGTCAGCATACGCTTGTTTTCGATAAATTCTCGTCAGGCATTTACATGTTTATGGTAATGAAACAAATAAACTATGCTAGTAGGTGAACAGATGTAGTGTCATTGATGTCACGGTCGGTGGGGAGGGAGGCAGGGGAGTGTGGGACAGATGGAGAAGTTGCGCTCAGAATGTCAATCTCTAGACGGTTCGGCGTCCATGACAGCAGATATGTTGTGCTTGTTTGCATTTGGGACTTGCTCGTCTCTGCCAGGGATAGCTTACGATGTGTATGGTCCGCCGTGGCCGGTCGTGTTACCTAGTTTCGCCCATGGCAACTGCGGTGTCGCGACGTAATTATTTTGGGTGCACAACATCGCTCAGTGTATCCTGATGGTGGCCGCATCTTCCGTCGCCAACAGACTTTGTCCGAGAAATTTTAAAAAGATTGAAGGCACTTTGAAAATCACTCGGAAGACCTCTTTGGCATCGACAAAAGGTCAGGTTAGTTCGTGCTCAAACAAGAACGTGAAAAGATGTGTAAGTGTCTGCGGAGTGACCACGGTATAAAAGGTGTTTTGTAATAGATGACCGTGGTACGTTTTTTTCTTGTTTGAACAGCCAAGCAGACAAATTTTCTGCAACTCTGGTCGCAAAATGCCTTTCGTACGGTCAGTGTACTTGCATCCGCAAGTGCAGGTGAATTTATATAGGCGATTTGAGATGGCGTGCAAAGGCAAGGCTTCCTTTTGCCAGTTAATTGGGAGCTTTTAGTTGAAGTGAGGAAAAAAAATTCAGCTGCATAGTAAGTTTTCTGTTTGGAACAAAGAAGTCTTCGCTTAATTGTATTCGCAATGTTGTCTCTTAGAAAGGGTGGGGATATAAGAACGGGTATTCTCGGAATGGACATGACCGTAGGTTTTGGCCGTAGAGGGCTATCGTATTTTTAAAATGAAACGTAGGGGGTAGCCACGCTTAAGTAGGGCCTCTTTTATGCAAGCAAACTCTGCTGGTAGGGTCCCGCTGAAGCAGAAATTCCTGGCTCTCTGGAAAAATGTAAATACCAAATTCCATTTTCAGTGTAAAGGCACAAAACTGGTATAAGGTATGCATTGGACTTTCCACGTAGTCTTGAGGAATGCAGTGCGCCTTATTGACCCATCATTCTCTCTGAGCAGGTGTACTTCAAGGAAAGGTAATTGTTTGTTCTGCTCCATGTCTATCGTGAACTTAATTTCTTGATGCAATGTATATATAAAATTAAGACGATTTTCAGCATCCATTTTTGTAATTACAATAGGGAATATATAATCCACCTATCATCTATATACTGTTGTTTGATTAAGTTCCGATGAGAACGTTCCCCCTAAGTGACCAATAAGTAGGCACGAGTGGGCTCCTTATTGCCACTCCATTAAGTTGTCGATAAAAAACCCCAGTGAAGCGAAGTTGTACATTCCTTGAATGAATCGTTAGTGATTCCCTCAGTTTATCAGGTGACAGTTGAGTTTCTGATGCATGCTTGCATTTGACCTGAATTGTTTCATTCAAGCGCACATTTGTAAATAATGACTCCACACATCAAGAAAAGATTAAATTGTTTGCACTTTTTATAGATATTTTGAATGCATATTTTAAATATTTGGGATATTTCAATACTTTAAAATAACATACTTTGACGCATAAGTGGCAAATCGATGCCGAATCGGCATTAATTCGTTAACAAGCCACTGTGCCACCGTGTGTGTAGGAGAATTTTTCAGTGACAGAATAGGCCGTAGAGGTACGCATTTCTTATGCATTTTTGACAGACCATATACTCTTGGAATATTCGTACCTCTAAATTTCAGAATCAGGGAAGTTGCAGTACCTATCAAAATACTGTCGCGCATATGCAGATGTGAGCCATGGCCAACGATATTGTAGTTCTGTAGGTTGTCCGTAATGGTCTGAAGAGTTGGAGAGTGAATGACAGTGTCATAAAACCGAGCGTTTGTTGGTTATAAATGATCTCTGTTTGACATCGATTTGGCGTAGAGCAGGCGCTTGAATTGGTACACAGCAGGGCGAACTCAGCAAGGCACCGTTCGCGTGGTGAGATGGGCGTGAATGGTCACTGTTTGAGCGGGATTTTAGGCATATGAAGTGGGGAATGGACGATC
>JAYGXS010001852.1:0-12141 GCA_036362985.1 Ligula intestinalis | reverse complement strand
ATTTGTTGCTGTTTCTCCACCTCTGACGATGGGCTCTTGTAAGAGCTTGAAAGCTCAGGCAAAAATAAATTTTGTTCCAGTGTTCGACCATATGTCTCCTTTACCAAAATAGTAGTTCTTTTAGGTCTCTGATCGGCATGCTGATTGGAAAATCCTGCTTAACAATCTCTTCACACAAATATTCTATGGTTTCCGAGAGGGGAATGTTGGTGAACAGAGACGCGACATCTAAGGATAACATAGTTTTCCCCTTCATATTTGTGTTGCTTATGGACTCGACGAATTGAAACGTGTCCCGTTATCCGAACGGTGCTATTTGGTGCCGAATCGGTTTCAGCTTTTCTGCCAGCCACTTTGCAATTGCATGATATGCGAATTGCACACATCAATTATTGGCCGTATTGGAACATCTGGTTTGTGAAACTTAGGCAAATCATATAGCCTTGGGGGGCACTGTGCCTGAGGGTTTGAGCGCTTCTAGCTCTTGTTCACTAAGGAAACCTTGGTCTTTGAGTTTCCGAAGACAAGTTGTGAATTTCCCACAAAATTGAAATGGTGGTTAGGAGGTCGTCTACTTCAATAAATCTCTGGTCCAACTTACCGTTCGGGAGTTAGATAAGTAGAGTCTGTGGCGCGAAACGCCGCGCATACCTTCAATTTACATGCGGAACAACCTGCTCCCAGCGGCCGCGGGAAACAACTTCGACTACATTTTTTTCCCTTTACACTTACTTCTAAACATTTTCTTCTCTGCCTAGCCTATTTTCCCACCCCACAAAACTCCATAACCACCGTTTTTGCAGGACAAAATTCTGGGACTAGTGATACATGAGTGGAGCTACATAGGCTATTTTTTGCCAAATTGGATTGAGATGAAAAATTCTGCTTACTAGAAAGAGTTAAGTTCAGGTCAGTAAAAGTGGGACAAAAAGAGGCGGAATGGGTCTAAATCCAAAGTTTTTGATATCCAAGGTATTTCCTTAGTTATTAAACACAATAAGAAAAACATATTGTTTGTAGTTGTTTAACTATACAAGAACAGTAAAACTAACTAGAAACATTTTAATCATGTGTTTAGAGAACAGATAAGTTGGTTTTGCTTGTTGGAAATTGAAGTGAGTTTAACTATGTGATATCGCATTAGCAGAAACTGGTGCTAGCGATCTCATTTTTCTCAAATAAGGCATGATGTTCTGGAGATGGAGGACGAATGTTGTTTAAAAAATCTATTTTTCAATACTGTTTAAGTGTGTGCTTTAAGATCAAATTATAAACTAATGAAGCTGTCATTTGCTTCATCCCACTGAAACGAAATGAAAATAAAAAAAATAAAAAAAGCAAACATGCGATACATGCTGTCGATTTGCTCTGTCCTGCAGTACCCAAGAGCTATCCAAGCATCTTCTGTCTATAGAGCTGACGGAATGAATAATGAAACTTGAAACAGAAGGGGCAGAAGATTGTACGTTTTCTCAAAATTTACATTGATGTTCTGCAATTCTGATCTGCTTTTCTTACCTCGAACCTAAGCACAGAAGTTAAAAAATATTCAATTAACCTCTCTGGTAAACATGGAAAATGTTTTTTTTTTCATTTTCAGCCGACCTTTGCTTAAGTTTTAGAGCAGGCATAATACTCGCTAAAATTTCCAATTTTGATCTTCACTCAATGTTAGGAAGGTAAACTACCTAGGTAGTCGACGCCGAGATCAATAAATAAAGTGCTTTTGTGAAAGGTATCTTTATATGCAAAGCATTTGTTCGAATCATAGGTATATTGTTCGCCACTTTTGTTCTAGGAATTTATCTCTTTCGGCAATGAGTTGAACGTTAGTACTTTTCTAAAATCACGAACACAAAAGGCAGCTGCAAAGAACGCGTTATTTAGGTAAATGCCCTTGAGAAATATCGTATCTTGAAGGGTTAAGTAAGCACGTAGAATATGCTTCGTATTCATGGCCCATCAAACGAAGCCGGTGAGATTCTTAAAGTGGTAATCTCCATTCAAAAACGAGCAGTGTAAGCGATATTCCAAAATAATTACAACGAAATGTGGCAGAAGGAATTTCTATTACTGTAAAAAACAGTACTTTTACGATTGCACCTGAAAATTCTATTAAGATGTTTTAGCCACTGATCGGCAGGTCCGCGCGTGGGCTTACAAAATATCTTACATCTGTGAACTCCTCATAGGTAAAAGCAAGCAATAATCTGGTTACATAAATGCAACGTAAATCACGCAACCTTCAAGCGAAAGAAACAACTAGCGATTCGCGTGAAACTGTATTAGAATGCATAGTAAAACTTTAAAATAACCAGTATACGCCATGCATTACATTAAACATAACCGAATATTTTACAAACCGCTAATTATCAGCAAAAACAGGCTATTTGTACATTTAAAACTATATTTTACCTAGTACGCACCATTTCCACTTTTTTCGAAATTTTTTGTTTTGTTAAGAAATCGGGTATTTCTAAAGAATGTCCTATTTTGCGATAAAATGCCATCTTGTCTATTTTGAGGAATGACTATAACTTTATTGCTGTAAAAAATTTAGAGGCCGCTGTATGTATAAGCTCGATGCAACCGAAGACGATTGGAATGCTATGTTTAACTGATAATTTATCTAGTTCTATGGGATCTCCCGTATGCTGAATAGAGTCTTATCGAAATATACCATGTGAGAAGGATAAAATTATACCATAACAGGGACTGTCCGTTCAAATGCTGCTCTAAGATTGTCAGTAAATCGAAAAAACAGAATTTATATACATACAATTTGGCCAGGGCTGCATAAAAATGACCAAGTTTCTTGCATACTGGCATGAACGCATTTAGGAAAACTGAGAAATAACTATGAACTTGGTGCCCTGAATACCGCAGGTGCGCGCGCTAACCGATAGCTCGACCTGAAAAGGTCTTGTCAAGGCTGCATGCGTCGGTTAGGATGGCTCCTAACACTGCCACTTCTTGACTCCCAGTCAACTCACCAGCTGGGAGCGTGTCACGTCATTATAAGAATAGCAGCTAGTCCCGGGCCCAAAGCACACAGGTAACTACATGCGGAAACATTTTAGAAGCAGGCTTTTGAAATTACCTACTGAGTGCACATATTCACTTACATGCATTCCTTACAGAAAGCCTGTAAGATCGATAGTGGTTTATGTTTCCTGAAGGGGATGACAGTTAGCACACCTTCTGACTGAGTTCTTGCAGACTTGCCAGCGAAATTGCATAAAATAGCAATAAATTAAGAGTACATCCCGGACAGGAAACTCCTTTTTTTTACCAAGCACATGACTGCGATACGTACAGAAATGCGCTTAAAATGAACACCCAGGTAGATTCCCTGAAATCCGTTATTCAGCTGCGTGTTTTTACTTATACCATAATTCTTTGATTATTGCCTCATGGAAAATGTGATGCGAAGAATTTTTTCAGTAGAGATTGGTAGCTTTTGGAGGAGCCTAGCAATCACGGTATCATGAAGAACTGTAAAATTCTCTTAGGTAAACCATTTTACCAGTCAGTTTTCCTGGTTGGAGATTGCTTGGTTTTGCATCGATTTATCTTAATATTAATAACGAAATGTTGTGTCCATAAGTTCAAATATATTCTACCGTAAATGAAAAATGTCTTTCGTGTACTCATTTGGTAGTAAATCTCATCTTATTTAAAACAATCTACTGCAAATAGACATCGATGGGGGTTTAAAATGGTTAGTCACAGATGTTGCTTAGCATATTCTCAAAGAACTTTTAAATATATGCGAGCTGTCCTATAAGTTAATCCTTTAAAACAGGAGTACAGAAATAACCAAATGGTCTCAGTTTGGATTGCAGATGACGGATGCTTATGGACAGTACGTTTAAATCTTCCGGTTTTGCTGCGCAGCGCTATAACGACAACTAAAACAAGAGGCTATTCAAGACCTTCTTACTATTTCCTCTAGAAAATTGCCTAGTAGATAGCTGCCTACCCACAAGCATAAAAAAGTGAAATATCGAACCAGGTTGCGTTTTATTTAAGTGAGCCACATGTTAACATTAGAGTTTGCAATAATTACAAACAGATAAGTGATGTTAGGAAGGCATTAACAGGCATTTGACGTAGTTCGGAGAGATGAATTGGAGGTAGATGGGGAAGATGGATTGGAGGTAGGGAGGGAAAATTGACCTGAGGTAGAGGGGGAAGGTGGATTCAAGGTAGCGTTAAGTTCTTCATGAAAGCGTGCGGCCCTGGATAAACGTTAAACTTCTCAGTAGCGTTCGAAGTAGAAATTATTTTATCTCGTAAGATGTCATTGACCATGTGTTTCGTAAATAGAATGGGGTTCTTCCCTCTATATTTGGCGGATTCTGTGGATATTTAAGAAAAAACAGTCAGTTTTTAAGCAGTACAGATCTTTATTTTCTAAATAACTTCGGGAAATAGGCCTAAACGGGTGCATTGAGGCCTCAGAAGAGTATTTCGAGAAGCCATTCATTTAATCAAAAACCTGTTTGCTTTACTAAACAAGCTTACAATTTTTTAGGCTCGCAGCATTGTTCAGAATATTGAATTCGTGTACCTTCATGGGATGTTGCATTGCGTCAAATTGCCAAAGAACTTTGTGCAATTTTAAGTTAACAAAACAGCTGACTTAGATCATGTAATAGTTATAAATCTCTATTATGCGAATGCAACCTTTGGCAGCTGGTGCGTTATGTTAACTTACCACAGGGGACCGTCAGCCAGTATCTGTTTATGTCTACCACAACATCTGACATCAGTATATCTACACCGAATGTCGTGTTCTAAAAATAGGGTAT
Source organism: Ligula intestinalis (assembly GCA_036362985.1). NCBI lineage: Eukaryota > Metazoa > Platyhelminthes > Cestoda > Diphyllobothriidea > Diphyllobothriidae > Ligula > Ligula intestinalis. The sequence continues at coordinate 7,327 of JAYGXS010001852.1, read as the reverse complement.
TTTAGTGATGAAGTCAGTAGTATGTACGATCTAGCGATACCGAAATTACGAAGATAAAATTATCTAGCTCATTTGAACGGGTTCGTCATACTTAACACATATAGTCTCCTTCATTAAAGCCTCGGACATATTTTTTTGCAATATTTGTTGGAAGTTCTGGCTCTGTAAGGCAATGACAGGATATATTTACAACAGAAACGTTTAAGCCCCGTTTTCCGAAAATGTCACTTTTATGTAATTCTGTGCTTGAAACTCAGACAAAACTTTTCTGTAGAGCCGCCTCAATATATTGTGCCTCCTCCCAACTGCCTTACGTAATTTTTAGTCAAACACTTAATTATTGGTAGGCGAGTGAATATGAATGCGCAATTGTGATGGAAGTGTCATACATATTCAACTAAAAAGCTCAAATTTATTCGAATGTACTAAATAGATACAAATCCACCAACTTCTGCTGTTGAGATAACTGACGCCTATTGAGGGAAAGTCAATATGACATTAGCGAAATTTAACAAAAAAGGGAGAAAGCGGCTCCTTCAAATGTGAAAGTGGGTTATATTATATGTTAAAAGCAGATAGGACCTATGAAGATAGTCCTACCGAAACCCATTGCGAATTGAAACTGTTACCATAGAATAGTATTCCTTAGATAATGACTTCCTGGAAATTTCATAAGCAGATTCAGTTAACATACAAACAGTTTTACTATTTTGTTTTCTGACTCAAACACATGCTATTAAAACTAAACGTGGCAAACATAAAAAGATAAAATTACATGATATATTGCAGAGTTCGTCAAATATATAAAAATTAGAAGAACCATAACCTCCTCGTTACTTTTTCGTGATGATTGTGGTAGGAATGTGGTTTTGGAAATTGGAGTTAAAACAATGAAGCCATTTGCGTCGATGGCGTTTGCTTGCGAAATTGGGAATTGATGCAAAAGTCTTGACAGAATTGGACTTGGTTAGTTAGCATACACTTGGTCAATTTAATTTGATTCAATAAAAAATAAAATTTATCTCTCCAAAACAGCAGAATCTAGTCTAAATTTAATAGAAAGCAGATGTCACCAACTGTTCAGCATCGTAGTGTTTTTTTGGAAAACATAAACCGATTTAAGTTTTAATAATTACTCTTTGCCCATGTTAAAATATTTCTTGTAAAGAACTAAGTAAAAGCTTTTGACCGCATTTTGACTTAGGTACGGTAACCAAAGCTGCATACATAATAGCATTCGTACACTTTAGTTCAAAATTCACGTAAAAATAAGGCAGAATTGGACTTATTTTATTTATATAACTAGTGCAATTAATTCTATGAAGGGCTTTTAGTAAGAAAAACTGCCGTTTGATATCAGTGTACTGAGAGCGAAAGGCATTTATTTTGGCGAAATCTCAGACAGCTTATATCGATGATGTGTCCTCTGCTATGAAGTTTTTGATAACAACGTTGATCGGAATCTATATTTATGAAGAAAACCTTAAATTTTGCCGAAAACGCTCAAAAATATACAGGAAATTATTGAACGATTTTTAACTAATTTTTATCCAAAAACGGAAATATGCATATAAGATTTGACTAAAGGAAAGTTACTTTGAGAAGGAGAAGTGGCATTTTTATCCATTCAACTGCCAGTAGGGTTTAAACTTTTGTTTATTTTCATTTACAGAAATATTTCCCGCTTGTGGAACTAGAGTATGATGAAATAATTTTATTTACAATTTTTATGTTTTTTAGTCAAAACTTCACCGAAGGCTGTTAATTATTATTTCTATGTTTTCATACATGTACGCGAATCTTTAGCATACTTCGGAATTTTGTATGCATTCCTTGCCATATTGAACTGTGGTTGGAATAATTGCCTAGATACGCAGAATTTACTACAAAATCCTAAATGAGACAGAACTACGATAGACAATATTTATATGTGACGTCGGCAAAGGTAATAAGGTACTACTAGTGAAAACGTACCATTCAGTAATTGCCAAAATGAGCTATATATTTGACAGGGTTTATCGCGTGATCCTTGCTCCACTTTTAAACTTCCCGAGTACACTTCGTAAGTTAAAAAAAATGGAAACCATTGCATGACCAACTTTAAAACCTTGTTTTATAAGCACACTGGAAGAAAGTTGTGGACTTACTCTTGGCGTTTCGCTTGGGAAGATCAGTTTCGCAAAATCACTATCAACCTGTGCTGAATGTTGATCTACGAAAAAAGGATCACACTGTGAACAAGTACTAACAAAAGATCGAGATAATGATGCAGATAGTGCTAATGGCGTGATGCACTTACCGTTAACGCAATTGACGATAGGAAAATAAATTAGGAGGATAAACATTCCTGGTGAAGGTAAAATAGCTGACAGTTTTGAGGGTTCATGCAAGTCCCAATGCTTTTGCCGGTAATGCCTTAAAGAACTATGTTACTAAAACATAGTAAACAATATATACGTATTCATGTGGCAAACGGTTGTGTCACTCAAATCCTCGCATGATAGCTGAAAGGCATTAAATACTAGGGCAGGTGTGTCCTGCATATGATCGGTTTACACATATGTTCTAATGAGTGAATATATACCCGATCAGCAGTGACAGCAAATGGCAGGTGGTGAGGCACTGATGAACTGCGGCTCGATGAAGTGCTAATGACCCATCTGATAGACTCCAGTGGTGGATCAACTGCGCCGTCTGTGAGTGCGTTTGTTTCTGTTGTCCGACCAGTTCGTGTTCAGGGTTATGCTTGGCTTATGAAGGCTAATAAGCCCGAAACAGTTCTGTATCAAGTTACCCTCAAATGCTGTCATACCCCCTTTACTGCTATGATGACTTGGCCGAAACCGCCCTGGCAGGCGGTCACTGTTCGGGACCTCTGACCACCACATGATTTTTGTTTGGTTCGGAAGCCTATTCGACGGGTCTTTACACATTTCTGAGTGAATATGCATGTATAAGTCAATAAAAAGTACATTGGGGTCTGGTTAATGTGGACACGGTTAATGTGGACAACCGCTTAATGTGGACAGTTGGCCAGGAACGGAATTTCTCCATAGTAAAATCGTCCGGTTAATCTGGACAGCCACCACTTAATGTGGACAGCACCAAGCTGTCAAACGGTCGGTCGACCCACAGATTTTGTTAAACATCCAGTCCAAATCGCCCGCGGCGGGGAATTCCCGCGTCCTGTTCGCCACAGTTGGGAAGTGCAGTTGCCGAAGGAGGCCGCCAATACGTCAGCTAGGCTATTCCCACTCCCCCTGCCCTGCCCCGTATCCTCACTCTTGTCTACTTTATCTGCTTCCGCACAGATTTTGTCAAAAATCCAGTCCAAATCACCCGCGGCGGGGAATTCCCGCGTCCTGTTCTGAAAGTTTTGCTTCAGATGAACAGTACACAAAACGTTTCTGTTGGTTTGCCTGTGGTTGTGTACGTGTGGAGGCTGATCACGAGAAAGTGAAGTGCTTTTGACTGTCGTTCTTCGACTTCTGCAATCTTTCTTGCCCTTCTTTCCCAGATGGGGAAGCGAAAGGAGCGAACACCAACAGCGAAACTGGATGTTTTGGACAAGTTCCATTACCTTTAGAAGCAATCACCCCGAATTGGTCTTCGAGAGGCAGCCGACCAGCTTGGAGTTTCCAAGTCGATGTTGGGAAAATTAGTGAAAAAAGCGGAGGAACTTCGTCGTGAGGCTTCAGAAGATGAACAAGGCCCTGCACAGAAACGCAACAGATCTGGAAATAACAAGGATATCGAAGCAGCACTTTTGCAGTTTTATCATTGGGCCCACGATCGTAACATCTCTCTCAATGGTGCCAAGAAGGTACCAGACGAGCAGCAAGAAGAGGCTGAAGAGGAAGACCAAGAAGTCGAGCCCCCAGTCTCATGAAAAGAAATGAGGGCGGCATTGGCCGTGCTCGAAACGGGGCATCGACAACAAGGTTTTGATGTGGAGAATTTTGACACTGTGATAAAGAACTTTAGGGGAGCTTTAAGAGAAAAGTTTCCACCAAAGCAATCAAAACTGAGCATGTTCTTTCAATAAAACTTCATTCAGATGCAAAATTCTGTTTTTTATACGTAGAAACGACTGGTTTGGGGTCAGTTCGCTTAATGTGGACAACCGGTTAATATGTACAGTTGGCCTGAAACGGAGGTGTCCACATTAACCGGACTCCACTGTAGCAGCAAAGTGCAGACAAGCACGCCACTAATGAAATAAAACGGATAATGCATCGTTACGTGGGCGTACAAACTGCCAATAAACTTTGAAATGTGCAGCTAATGCATGATGGTAGTTGGTGGCCGTACTCAGTTCTAAACACAGACATCGCTTAAAATGAGGCATAGACTCTTTGAAATAAATTTAAAAGGGATAAAGCTGAGCATCATAGCTCAGTTGGCAGAACCTTGGCTGTACTCAGGCCTTCTCTTGCTAGCGTGGGTTCAAATCCCACCGAAGCAGCCAAATGTTGCACAAATGGCTGAATTGAGTTAGGTTCAGCCTTTTTTATTTCCATAGGAGTTAATTTCTTTTTGCGGCATACACCAGAATATCTTAGGTCTATAAGCATAGACCCTAATTATTAGCGTATATTTGGACTAAAACCGTTCAACCGCTGCATACCATACACCTGCCGCCAACATGATGTTGTAACTTGTCATGCTAGGAGTCCAGGGACTAGCTTAAAGAACCATATACGTGTTTCGCCGGTATTCTACGGCTGCTTAATGTGACCTAGATAATTTGATGTTCAGTGCACAACGTCGCATTTTCTCAGATGATTTAAGAAAACAAGTGCATTCTTATATTGCCCATTTATTAAATAATTGTGTAAAATAAAAGTTTGCTGGAAATAGTAGCATTACTTTTCTTGACTATGCTAATTATTCTTTACGGATGACAAACAGCTTGCCAAAGTCTAATATTTCCTCCAAAAACCTTTTTGTGTATGTCCAATGGTTAATTTTTGGAGCCAGTATTGCAGTGGTTAGGTTAAAATCGTTCCGCTGTGATCTTAATGCCCGGTTTAGTGTGGGTATAAGGGAATAGGGACACCAGGAGGAGCAACAGTATAATGTTCACAGGCGTAATAAAGAACAGGTAGAAAGAATTTAATAGTTGGACGAGTGCATGTCTACCCCCGAAACTGGCGCGTCGGACGTTTGACAGCGCAGCAGTCGTCACAGTGAGGTCGTGTGCGTGTGTCAGCCTTAAAGGTGATTGGCCAGACTGAAGTGAGCAGACAATCGTAGTTGCGACGTGCACGTGCGCTCAGAGCCATCCCGTCCCAGACCAGATTTTCGGTGAAAAGAGAGTATCCAAACGGATGAAGCACGGTTCAATTTAGTGGATAAAATACGTTTCATGGATAGGGTTGTGAGCTGCGTAGGCGGCTGCGTTTGGCGCGCGAGTACGTGCTTAGAGGGGCAGATAGTATTGTTGGCAAAGACAAGGGTGACTTAGGTGGCAATTTCCGGCGTATTAGCCGTCACCAAGCAGTCATACATGGCCCCAAGTAATGCAACATCCAGGGACTCGAACTTGCAACTTTTCTGATCAGAGTCTAACAACCTTAACCATTGAGCCACAAGTTCTTTTTCTAGCCATTCTTCCCTCTAGAAGGCCATTACTGTTATTTTTCATTCACACTATAATGCAATGACTCCAGTTTTAACCTAAAAAAGCACTTTTAACGAGCATTTGCTACACCGTGTGATCCATTTCACTCGTTCAACGGCGGTGTGTTAGATGTGCTGTATGCTATCTGCTACGTTACCATGCAGGATTGCATTTACGATAACGGATTTCACAAGTTGGTTTTTCTTCTAACTCATTTAGTTCAACACATATTTATCTTAATATTATTAGTATATATACTCCACATTTTTTGTTTGGGCAACAAGACGTTAGATTAACAGATGAAGGAGAACGTTTGCGTTCCAGGTATTTGCTTGGCTAAGGAAGAAGGATAATCGAGCAACGGATCAATTTGTTTATTATCCTGAGCTTTCTAACTCCTACGGGAGTCCATCATCAGAGATAAGAAACAGCAACAGCGACCAATTAACGTGGCCTCGGAGTACACAAATGGAAGAATTATTGGGAATATGACATGCGCTGCCATACAACAAGGACGTCTCAGAAGCGACCGAGCGCATCGCTGCGGGACTAGGTATTGAAATTGCACCCAGACACAACGCTACCGTGTGCAGCAGCGTGATGCAAATAAAAGACCTCCTTAAGCCGAATGAACAATCTGTGGTAGTGTATCGCACCCCATGCGTAAGCTGGCCTTGTAAATACACAGGCCAAACTAAACACATGTTCGGATAGCGCATACATGAACAAAAGCTGGTAGTATGACGAGGCGAAGACGTTTCATCAGTGGCAAACAAGACGAGCAGGGTATTCATTGAAGCCTAGACCACTGACGGGAATTTAGTCAACCGATGCATCGAATTGGCGCAGGCTTACAGAGCCTTACGCAATCACGCACAGTCACGGCCAGACCTCCGTCTCAGTTGACTGGGCCCAATGCTCTATAATTGCTCCATTTTGTTTGCTTAAGCTCTGATGTTGCAATCAATGATGGTTAATTGTCCCCCCCCTTCATCGCTGTTTCTTACCCCTCACGACCTGATGAAGCTTGATAGTTGATTGGTGTAAACACACTATAACTAGCTCCTCTTTTGTTGATATTCCTTATCTCTAACGATGGACTACTGTTAGAGTTCGAAAGCTCAGTATAATAGACAAAGTGATCCGATGCACGACCATCTTTCTTCCTTACTCAGACGTTACATTAGTTGTTAATAGTCATGATTGGCGCAGTGTTTGGCTGGGCCTAGGCATGCTACCACGTCCCCATGTGCTCCAAGGTAGCCCACGTGTTGGTCTGACGCATCTACCTCGCAGCCCGTTTAGAAGTGGCTGCCGTTAAACCCCCCAGTTCAACTGTATCAGGATAACACAGTGCATAGAAAAGTATAATCTTCGATTTTGACCATGTATACCGTGTGTTTCGCAGCAGAGTGTTGCTAGGACGGTGCATTGCGGTGGATTGTAGTTACAATAGACTTGTGTAATATCTTCTGCACAACTTCGTCAAACGAGATGGCCAAAAAAGGCACACCAGTCCCAAAAATTTGTTAAGCGATTCCGTACGTCAAAAACGTATCGGAAGCCGTCGGCCGCCTTTTCACACCACTTGGAGTCGGAGTCGCACACAGGCTGGACGCAACCATAAGGCTTCAGATTATGAAGTCGGAAGACCCACTGCCATGACAAGAAACATCTGGGTTCGTCTACAGGACCTGGTGCAGT
>JAYGXS010001851.1:0-12144 GCA_036362985.1 Ligula intestinalis | reverse complement strand
AGAATTATCAAGAGCAATAGTTGCTAGTTCCATTTTAGTTGTAAACGAAACGATTAAATTCAAAATGTTAAATTTGCCTTTGTGACCGCGACGTAGTGTGTTGACTGATATTGAAAATAACGAATAACTTCCGACGGTGTGTAGAGTATTGCAAATATTTGAAGCAGACTGAGTGGAAAGTACGCCTTTTTGCTTAGAAACACTTTCAAATATGTATAAACAATATGCAGGATATTTAGGAACGACTCAGCCGTTTGTAGATCCTCGAGGTCCTGAATAGCTCTTATCTTCGAGAAAGTTTGAGATCCTTGCACCTTGGCCTTTTTAGCTGTTTTCGCTTCTTTGTTTGTAGGTTGCGAGTTCAGTTCAACGACTTGAGAAACAAATTCCACTTTGATTCCATGTTCTGATGAATTTCGACACAATAACAATTCCATGATGACGAGATTGTGTAATCGTATCCAATGCTTAATATCTGGAGTCAGCGAGAGCGTCCAGAAGTGGGAAATCCCGAAACGACTAAATCCCTTCTAGTCCGAAAAAGTCAAACCAATTTCGAAGGATGCGCCAATGTTCATATGTTAAAAATAGCTATAAATTACAACAATCAATCAAGACATTGTGTTAAATTAAATACTTGAAGCAACCACTTTCTATAAAAATAATGAATTTTCCTTTATCACACACTTACCATACTGGATAAGTATATATTGAATGTTCTCAAAAAGTGTTTTATCATTTTCCTTGTTTTCACTGTCTTCATGGATAAATTTATAAATTGTGCATCTGTTCAACGTTTACAACAAAACCTTTTAAATAAGATAGATATAGAGAGCATTTAACAGAATGAATAATTTTTCGGTATCACTTTTAATCAATATGACAACGTTTTTGATGTATTGAGAGGCCTCAAAACAGCAAAATAAATTGTCAATACAAAAATCTTGTCCGCAGTGGAGTTGTGAAACAACGATCCCTAAAATTAATTAAAAAGCTTCCCATAAACGTTAAAATCTAAGAAAGTGCTTTGTTTTGATATTCAGCTAACGAAAAATTGCATATATTAACGTTTTCCAAAGTAATATTTCAATATCTTTTTTGGAATTTAAAAAAAAAAAACAATTTTAGTTTTATAAAAATAAACGATTCAGTTTGATTGGATATCAAAGAACTTTCGTTTCTCTTTATCATGGTTTATTTTTTGCAGAAGTAGTTTAATTTCAATTTTTTATATATTTATGCGAATTCAAAGTCATTTGGTCAATACTTTGTCATTTTTTGAAGGAATTTATAATACTTCTGTCTGTTCCGTTACTATAATAACTCAAAATGTGAACATGTAGTACAACATAAACTCTATTTTTACACTACCAACATTCAATTAGGTATTAATTGCCTTGAATTCGCATTATCATGTTCGATATCTTGCTTTTGTTGCAAAGTTGAATGGAGGATTATTTCTGTATTCAAAAAGCACGTATGTAACTGAATTTTGTGCAACACAACTTCACCAGGTAGCTTAACAAAATTTTTTTTAAATGTATATCTACAATGTTCGTGCAGGCAAATTTGATTTCTTTAACTTGGCTGCACTTGAATCTGAAAAATGTTCAACAAACTTTTTGAGTTCGGGAAAGGATATCATTTATACATGTTGCACTTTTTTTGGAGTTTCTTTATAGAACAATCAATATAAAGGTGCAGTTCGGTTCTCTCTTTCGTAAAAGCATAGGTAATCTTTTCGATATGAGACTTATTTAAATTTCCCCGAAATAACTGGGCATTTCTCGTCAAAAACATAAATAAAAATGATGGTTGAACTAACTCAAAAGCTTTCGCAGAATGAATAAAAACAGTGCTAGTAAATATACACTGAAATACGCAGTCTAATTTCATCATGAAAGTTGCATGGTCTTTGACGAATACTGTTCAACATCGTGCTGGTGCAATATCCTTGTATTATTTGATCAATCCGTGGATGAAATCTTCGGACTCACAGAGTGTAACCCTTCCACTGATACGTTGGTGCGGATATTTAACAGTGCGCATTCATTGCTCACGATTCCTTTAGTGTCTGCGGTAGATGATGTGATCGTTTTCCTTGATGATCTTCTAAAAATACAAAAAAAAACCTTCCTATTTTTTTTCTTCTTAATATAAAATGAGATTTAGTCCTGGGATTATAAGTTTATGTGCGATGGAATTTCAATTCATAGACCTTCTAGCTGTTGCAGAACCTAATTCTTTAAAATCAAAATTATATTCTCAGGAATATTAAAAACCACATTAACAGCTTAATACATTAACCACAGAAAGGTATAAAATATATTGATATCGAGTTTATTTCTGGCACACCATGTCGATACATAGGCACAACTGAGGGTTGTTTACCGAACACCAGATAACTTTTCCATGGGCCTATGCCACTCAATGCTTGTAAAATTCCAAACAGTGATTATAAGGCGAGTGAATTTAATGCTGCATTGTCAGAAGTCGCTCACACAAGCACTTTCATGTTCATGGCCTGCCGGATGTGAAGTGGTGATTTCATATCGCACCCATCTCCTAGTGACCATCGTTCGCTCCATTTAAATTACTTAAATTATCGCTCCATGTACCTGGTTTATGACCAACGCTCAAAACCTAACCCTGCTCAACTGTAAAATTTGCATTATACCTGAAAATGGTATGGTTTAATTAAGTATTGCTTGTTCGCCAAAACTGATATTTATAATTCATAGTTGCTTATGTTTTGAGTTCGAAACATAGCCTGAACGAACGCTGAAGTTATAAGTAGCTGGTCTACGAAGGCTGACAATAAAAGGTGCCCCTATTTCCAATGCGGAAAGATTACGGCAGGTAAGTAATCTTTTATCGTATTAGTCCTTCAATCGGCATGTTATTTTAAGTAGTAGGGGTTTTATGATTAAATGTGCACAAATCTCGGACAATCACTCCTTGCACAGACATACTTCTGCCTAGTCATGCCCTTTGACGAAGATCTTTAGCCAAATAGTGATCATAGTAGTCTGCATAAACTTAGACCGATTCTGTTTTAATAGTTTTTTTCAAACATCAGTAACATTTTGCAAGAAAAAATTGTAAACAATGACCAGGACGTCTGAAATGGCCATTTCTGGGTTCCATGCCACCATCAGTCAACCATATTCAACCCCAGGAGGTTTAAAATGACCCGAAATGGCAACCTAATGACTGAAAGATCAATACACTAAGAGGCAGTGCGTTCAACATCCTGCCAGTTTACGTCGGGCTTCATTCGCATTGGCGCATAAGCGCACACCAATCATATTTCTTTTTCTTTAATATAAAGGAACTTTTGATCAGGGATTACAGTTTTATGTAAGACGGAATTCCACTATTGAAACGGTCCAGCAGCAAAAGGACACCCATAAGTATTTGGGTTAAGGTATGATAGTGAAGGCACAAACAGTGTGCCATTATAAGTGCACAAAATGAAGGCGTGTAAATACATCTTCCTTTTTTAGGCTACGCAAAAAGCAAACTGATAAGGTGACTTCAAAAAGCCTTTGGCAAATGTGCTTTTCCCGCGGTGATCCTTTGCGTGTTCTTCACATAACTTGTCTCCTACAATTGGGAGATAAATGCAGACGCACTTGGATCGTCATATCCATTTGCATCTAATCCTCACCTGCTCCAGCAGAACAGGATACATTGACTGAAAAAACGACGTGTTTACGACCGGCATACGTTTACACATTACTGCCTGCCTAACTAAAGGTGAAATTATATCAATCTTGAGTTCTTTACTCGCACAACTTGTTCGATACGAAACATAGAGTTGGTCTTAACGAATGCTTAGTTTTTTGTCTAATGGATAGAAAGATTTCTCCAGGGGCCGATACCATGGTTTTCAACAAAAACCGAAGCTGTGGTTACAAGGCTAGTTTACGCACTGCTGTGTTGCCAAAAACGCGAATACAGGTACAATCACTTCCATGGCCGGTGCTAAGGCTATACAGCTATTGCATATAACCGAAACACCCAAGTATGGGATGTTTAATTCATGAAAGTAATGAAAGTTTGCACTCCAAGGATGAAACATATAACCAATACTCGCTGCCTATCCTTATTGCCTCATTTGCCAGCACAGTGGCTTTTAAATGTCGATCTCGGCATGTTGGCTGCATGGCAATTATAAGGAGTCACCTGATCACGGACATTAACGATGTTCAACTGTAATATTTTAACTAGTTGATGAACGCTTATCAACCGCCAACAGAAATCGCATGCCCCCTGGACGTTGGAGGAAACTTCATGGGCCCTGACAGTAGCTGTGGCGGCTAGAGAAAAGGTTTCCGGCTTAATTTTTTGAGCGTAAGAGTTCCATACCCTGATTGCTTATGAGTTGCTGGAAACAGATTATAGGCCAGAAATTGGTATTATATTGACGATTTCGTTTGCCAGCCATAAAACTAACTTGTAAGGCATTCCATTATAATTTTTGCAAGCATACTCATGATCAAATTTAAAAGTTAGTGTAGTAGACAAGAAATGTTTTTCGACAATTCATTGTTAGGTCTCCAAGTTTGCGAAATAATGAACAATTGAACATGTACAGAAGTCAATAACAGTTTAAAGTGGAGAAGTATTGTCCACTGCGGACATTGTGAGTCTGCGCAAGTGGTCTGCGATTTGGGTGACCAACTGCCTCTCGTGGCTGGGGAACATGTGGTACCGTCACCAAGCATCGGCGTTGGCCACGGAAGGGACATGGTTTTTGTAAGGGTTATCTGACGGAAGAATACTGGATTCATTTAACGTATAGCCAGTGCTTTTGCTGTAGGCTTTTTGAGAAGTGTGTTGGTGTTCGGAAGACAACCTCAAAGGCTTTACTAGTAACGACTCAGTGATTTGTATCGAAGGTAAATAGATAGATAGATAGATTGAACGATAGAGAACTTCATTTTGATGGTAACATTAAACTTTTAGCAAAAAATGGGTCATTCATGGAGGGCAGCAGCTAAGTGATGCGAATTCTTCCAGATCAGTTACTCAAGTCTTCCGTCTTCGGTCGTCGGTCGTCGGCTAAGTTTCAGAAAGTCATGTCACCCTTACTCAATGGCAACTATCATTTTGTTACAGAGGATTTGGAGAAAGCAGCATTGCTAAATTCATTTTTCGCCAAGTTCTTTACCATCGAAACTAGCCCCACTCCTGTAATCTCCATGCTGTGTGATTCAAATCTCAATACCCTTAATTTCTCACCCACTTGTATTCAAAAATAAATAAGTCGTCTTAAAAATTCACATGCGGAAGGAACTGATAACATTCGAAACTCACTCATCAAACAATTAAGAGATTTCCCACCCTTACTGAATAATTTATTTTCAGTGTTTCTTGAGAATGGCTTTATACCGGACAACTGGAAAACTTCTATAATAGTTCCCGTATTTAAATCTGGTTCCGGATCAGATATTCACAATTATCGCGGTGTTCATAAAATGCCCTCTCTGGCTAAACTCTTTGAAAAATTAATTGCCAAAAAAATTACAGCTTTCTGCATAAACAACAACATTCTCAGCACCTCACAGCATGGCTTCTTACCGGACAGATCTTGTGAAACTTGCCACATGTCGTTTCTAAATCTACTTACTTCTCTTCGTACTGATCATCTATCTGTGGTAGTTATCGATTTTGACCTTAGTAAAGCATTTGATAAAGTTCCTCACAGGAGGCTTGTAGCCAAACTAGAGGCTATAGGATTTCGTAGTCCTCTTACTGACTGCATCAGATCTTATCTTTCAAATCGACAACAAAAGGTCTAAGTGGGATCCTCATACTCTTCTCCTACCGCAATTTTGAGTGGTGTCCTTCAAGGTACCATGCTAGGTCCCTGCTCTTTTTGCTTTGCATAAATGGTATCTCATTGAGTGTTAAACACTCCCAATCTTATATTTATGCAGATGATCTCAAGTGTGTTTACTCCTCCTCTAACTCTACGGCCGCGAGATGCTTAGAACAAATTCATTCTGATCTGCACGTTCTTTCGACGTGGAGCTCAATATGGCAGATGGAGTTCTCACCTTCTAAGTGCCGATATATGTGCTTTGGGCCTGAAAGGCTGCCACAACCTGTTATTTTTCAAGGTTTCCCAATGACTGAATGTTCCAGTATCAAGGACCTAGGATTAAGCTACACCAATAAATTAGACCTTTCTCCTCACGCCGATAGAATTACAGCCAAAGCCGCACAGATTTGCGGCTTTATCTCTTATAATTTCTATCTTCCTGAAATTAAATTTAGACTTTACCGTATGTACGTGCTCCCCATCTAAGAATACGGTTGCTCATTTTTCGGTCTCATGAATGAAGGTAGCCTTTCAAAAATTGAACAAATTCAAAAAAATTTACACGAAAACTGCTGTATCCGACAGCTTTTAATACTTGCTACTCAAATAGGTGTCAATTAACAAAACTACGGTTCCTTTGAGTCAGGAGATTGGAAGCAGGCTTTTGTCTCCTTTTTCGGCTTAATAATTGCACAAATTTACCCAGGACTTCTGTCATTACCCCGTCAGCCGTCCCTACAACCTAAGAAACTCGGCACATGTTATACCCCCTCCTGCATGTTCCTCACCTAAACGCTCTTTGTTTTTTGCTTTCAGATATAGCTTTCTTTGGAATAATTTGCCTATCGAAATTAGGTCGTTAACAAGACTGTCTGCTTTCAGACAGAGAGTGCACATGTATCTTAACACTGACTCTATTAACCTTCTATTCTCCTCATCTTTTCCGAGCAGCTTTCTCCATGACCCCGGGAAAGGACCATCGGGAATTTAGAAGATCCGCTTGAAACTATTCTCTCTGCCTCGTGTCCCCCGAGAACCTAGATGTTTCCATTAACCAACGCTGAATCAAACGAAGCCACGTGGAAGTACTCAGTCTAAAATGCTGTAGTTTCGTTGAATACTCAACTTCATCAGACCACCCACACCTATTTCTGCTCTACTACTATCTTCCTAAGCAGTTTTTTTCTCTTGCACACTTTTTGAACATGGAGGCCCTTTGAACACTGTCTCCATGTTCACTCTTTCTCCATGACCCCGAGAAAGGACCATCGGGAATGTAGGAGATCCACTTGAAACTATTCTCTCTGCCTCGTGTCCCCCGAGAACCTATATATTTCCATTAACCACTGCTGAATCACACGAAGCCACGCGGAGGTAGTCAGTCTAAAATGCGGCCGTTTCGTTGAATACTCTGCTTCATCAGACCACCCACACCTATTTCTGCTATACTACTATCTTTCTAAGCTGTTTTTTTTCTCTTGCACACTTTTTGAACATGAAGGCCCGTTGAGCACTTTCTCCAATTTCACAGTAAGAGTTTTTTTACTGCCAACATTTTTCGTTTTTACTTCAAAATTACCTGCAAAACATTGCTTAATGGTGCCCCAAAAGGACAAGTTCTGCTGACATTATTACGACTTTCTACGTCTACTTGCACATATTGTCAAATTATTTTTTGAATTTTTATTTTTTTTCGAAATTAACTTTGTATAGATGATGCCGTACCAGCGCTGAAAAATATAAATTCCAAATTCCAAAAGAGAATAAAAATTGTAAAAAGCTTAAAAGTGAACGGTCAAAGATCAAAAATACTGAAAGTCAGAATTCCAAACAGTTACCTAAGCAGTTATAGAATTAGATCTGCCATCAGCTTCTCAATTTCCGTTTCTCCACACGTGAGGAATCGTTCTCCAAATTGGAGTACTGAGTTCTGTTGGGCCGATGTATGACATGTCATGTGACGGAAGTTTATTCGGGTCGAACAGAACACTTCGCAGCCATTAGTTCGGACTGGAGTGGGTGAGCGTCCCCACTAAGTATACGGTATCCGAAATTATTGAACTATTTGAACCAATGATGAATTATAAGGTCAGCTTAAAAAAGCCTAGGAAGAACTGGCAGCTGAAGAGAGCCTGCAGATAATCCGTTTAATAATAAGCATACCATTCTTGAGTTATGCTAAACAAGTAATTGGAGAGCAGTAAATAATAAGAGAGAGCATACAAGTATCTTTAAACGCTAGATTAGGGCTAATGGGGTGTGATATGAACGCAAGAGTTGTATATTTTGTAAAAGGTTTGCGGATTTTAATACAAAGGTCTTCAATATGAAGAGAAAATGAGAGGTTGGAAGCTATTGTTTAACCAAAGTATCGGAAGGAGGATAACTTGTAGGGCAGAAAGTCAATGATTTCAGGACTGGAGGAGGGTCGGAGCCTGGAATACACAAGACTGACTTCCGCTCATCAAGTTAAAGGCCATTTTCTGACTTCCATGCTGTAACATGGTCCAGTCCATCCTTCAGTGTTTTGAGATGGGTTCGGGTTTTGCGAGAATGACCAACAACCAGGTCATCAGCATATATGACAAACAAACATGAGTAAAGATATCGCAGGTGATCAGTATATAGCAAAAAAATAGGGGGTTACAAAGGCGCCTGCAGAACTCCACAATTGTTGGGAAGGGCCGATTATTTTCGATTCACGCTTTGAACGAATTGGGGGTGGGAAGTTAAATAGTTACCAAGCCATGAGAACCAGGAGAGCCGAATGCAGAGGTCTTATTCAAATGATTGCACTAGATCGTGTTGAAGGCTTAGGAGTAGTCGAGAAAAACACATGCGTATGAACGACGTCCCTTTTCCAAGTCTCTAAGAACAGATTGAAGTACCAGAACAACATCATTTAGTGTACTTCGACTACCCTTATGCAAAATATGCAAGGGATTATATAAAAATGGATGAAAATGGCTTAATGGTGTCCAAAGCTATTTGTTCTGTAACTTTGAGGAGTTTCGAAGGGCAGACAACTAGACGAAAGGATTTGGGACCCATTTAAGTGGCTTTTTAGGCATAGGAGTGATTTTACCGAAAGCCAACCGTCAGTAATCTTGGATTCCATTAAAGATAAATAAAATTTGCCAAGACAGGAGCTAATTGAAAAGAGCAAAATTTAAGGACAAATGGGAGACGACATCTGGTCCGGCAGCTGTTGAACTTGTAAACTTGTTTATGTGTTTCATGACTGTTGCAACAGACACTGAAGGAAATCACTTGGTGGTAAATAAATATGATTTGTCGGGTGATATGAGTCCGTGGAAATGTGGATGAAGTTTGAATTGAAGCTGTCTAGGTCAGCATCACCATGAAGTAGTAAATTGCGTTGACCAGTGAGACGTTTGAAACTCTTCCATATTTCGGAGGAAGAGAGAGGAGAGGAAGATGTAGAAGAAGTATATCACCAAAAGGTCATTGAATCTTGTGATCTGACGTTTAACCGGGACGTTCAAATCCTTAAGTCTATCTCACATACCTATTTTGTAGAACAATTCCTTTTGACATCTTCACGTTATTTAGGTGGGGAAGGGATATTCAGTCAGGTCTAAACATGACAGTGTCAAGAAAACAGCAGACATTTCAACTGTTGTTTTCAGACTGTAGTGAGATGACTACAGCATGACTCGACATTCGAGCACTCTAGAAGGTTAGAAAACTTGCCAGATATGACGGCCTGGAGCATAGAAATGCTATGGAGGGAGGCGTCTCGAACCCTCAGTTTCCTCTCGGGAATTGCTAACAGCCCTTTGTTAGAGCTTACATGGATGGTTGGAAAGCTCAATAACACAGAATGGTCTGAGCTTGCAAACGGTCCTCTATTTTGACGACACACAGTTTGGGATGGTTGGTAAATATGTGATCCAGAGGGGCATCGGCACGAGTGTTGAATGAAGCTAGTTCGGCAAAACCTAACAGTTGTTAGGTCCTTTATGTTGCAGGACGACAATGGTGTTGAACGACCCCTTACTTTACTCCATGCATCAAAAGCCATTTTTCACAAAGGATACTTATTATCGACAGATTTTCCTGACAATATTTTATTCATTGGCAATCGACCACGTCAACTTATTGGATTTACAACCGACTGTTTATACTTTATATCTTTTACTGACTGCACCGACCTCTTTACCACACCCGCTGTTTCGTTCTCAATCAACCATTTTCATGTTGTGAGTCTCCACTTTGGAGAACAGTACGCTGTCTGCTGCACTAAGTTATATTCGCTGTAAATATGTCCCATTTTTTTGATAAGTATTTTCATCTCAACCCCATTGCATTTACTTTTTCGGCAGAAACAAATTCATAGTAAAATTTCGTTTTCACGTTTTATTATTAACGTAAATGACCTGACTACCACCTGCTTTTATTTTGATATGCTTTGTTGTCGTATTTACAACTGCAAATTCAGTTGATGTGGTTGCCAAGCAATGGTTTTATGAGCAGGATAAGAGCCGTGTGATGTGGCCAATTATCGCAAAGTGCGATAGCGCTGTTTAGAGATGGAAGAGCGGCCACCAGTGGGCACGTTATATTACCAAGTTAGAATACTGCGAAATTATTTCCCACTAGAGGATGCTCGCCGTCGCGCTAAGGGGGCGGAGGAGACCTCCGACTTATCCAGTTCTGCATCCACGCTCGAAGGCAGAGGTTGTCGGAGTAATTAAGCGTTAAGTACAACTAATGTTTCCTTTTGTAGGATTCGTCGTCAGCTGTCCTCGGAATCTGATGACGAAGTAAGTAATAAAGAAAATGAGCCGCCACGAGATTATCGCGCTCTCGGTTGGCCAACCACGTCTCAGTAAGGACTATTACTTTAACATAATTCATGGTGCGCTCCTATTCTACTTCTCCGCCAACTGCCGCGGTCCCAACTTTACCATCACCTGACATGAGCCCTGCAGCGATGCAAGCTGCTCTGAAAGCCATGGAGACATGGCTAGAGGCTACTGCTAGACAAATAAACGAATTTTGTTGTTGTACGCGTGGACCATATTGCAGCGGAGCAGAGTGTGTTGCTGGCAAAAGTTGAGCAACTTGGTCTTGCTGTCCTTGACAGCCACCGTTTAATCCCCGCATGCCCGGTGGCGGCTGTGGGGAGTTTGCCACTGTGCTCAGAAGATAGCTTGGCTTCAAGTCAGACAAACATTGTCTGCAGAAAACGGTACGGTTGTGTTCAAATTCAATTCTAACTGCTTACTCACAGGAGGATGGTTTCGTCAAAATTGGCGGAAGTTACGAGAAGGACATTCGTAGAAGCCAACTCTGGGGGATTTTGGAACCTCTTTTTTAAATTTTCTTACTCTAGGTTTTCCAAGAATTAAATGTTTTTCAGTGGGAGTCCCTTATACGCTGTATTCAATGGTAGATTTACATTTGTGTGACCACGTTCACAGGCCAGCCGAAAACATCCAGACTTGCGCCATGTTAATGAAAATATTGTGCGCAACATCGTTATAGAATGCTTCAACGGGTCTCGGGAACGCTATGCTGGGGTTCGAGGGAAGCACAGAAATGTTGTCCAAGGAGGGTTCCTGGGGACACGGTAGGTCTCATCGACCTTGCGTACCCTCTTTGCTCAGTTGATTTGATTTTGAATTATTTGTGATCAATTATGACTGAACGCATCTAATATTACTGTTTCTGTCATTGTAGGAACCCACAAATCATAGTGAATTTTAAGCAAGTTATTTGATGTATATACAGCCCTCCATACCTGAAAAAAGATATGCCAAGTATAAGGATCACTCCCTGAATGAACAAGGGAAATTGTACATATATACATATTATTTTCCACATGATAATTTTGTCTTTCAATACATTTTCCATATAACAAACTGCATGGCTCTTGCTTTCACGATTTGGGGTTTGGGGGTTGATGGAAATGGGGCTAAAAAGGATTAGGATAAGGCGTCGTGCTGCCCATTTTTTTCGGAAGACTGGGCTAAACGGGTTGAAATCCCCGTCAGCAGCCCCATCCTATTTGGGGGTAAATCCGCGTTTACCACCGTTTAATCCCTGCAGGATCGATCCATCATTTTGCCTTCGCAGGAGGACATGAAGGAATGCAAATTTAGAGGTCTGAAGAATAGTTCCAACATTGGGCGGCCGCTGACAGCAACCAATTTGGTTTGGGATGAAGGTTATGGTTAAATTTACGGTTAATTTCACAGGTAGAGTCAAGGACTGATTTCTTGGTTATTTTGTTAATCGTATTGGATCTCCCTAACAGTCATGTACATCCACTGAATATAGCCTTAAAG
>JAYGXS010001850.1:0-12146 GCA_036362985.1 Ligula intestinalis | reverse complement strand
GCTATCGGAAGACCCCGAGATGTTGTTAGGAATAGTTTTTGACTTTGCGTTTCCACTACCATCACCAGAAATAGGCTTCTTTTGGAGTCTGGGATGGCACCAATCAGGTCTGGCTTCCTGCTGCCCCCCTTCTACATTTGTGGTTTACTTCTGTGATTTGTATGCAGCCTTAGCATACCCACTAGGAGTGGTTGATGTGCTGGGTACATTTTGCACTTTCGGTCCGGAAAATGAGCCTATAATTAGCGGGGTTTTTAATTCGGAAAGGTCCTCATGCGCTGAGATTTGGCGCAGAATATGAGTCCCGCAGATCGTAAGAGATGTTTCTGTAGAATCTTGATCACGGCGCTCCTCGTCGAGGACAACTTGACCATTTATGTTACTTGCCTGATCATTTTTTGTGCGCAGACGCTTCGGCGAGAGATGCTGCTGCTGCTGCGTACGTTAGGTCCCCTCCCTTGAGTTCATGCATCACCAGTTTGTCCTCGTGAGGGTGAAATCGAGAAAATTTCTTCAGCTCTTCCAGCTCCACTCTAATACTATTAACCACTTCCTTAAGTTTCGTGAATTTGTTAAGAAGGGTAAAATATGATAGGCAGGCTTCATCTTTATGAGTTGCCTCCCTTAAACATTTAAGACTTTTAGTTCGCTTGGCAGGAGGACTTTTCAATAAGCTTCGTGACCGATATTTTGTATTTGATGACTGAATTTGATCCTTACGGCTATACGCTTCTATAGCTCCATCGGTTAGCCATTCGACTTCCACCCGAGGTATCCGCTGTTCGATTCCCAGCCCTGCTGGCAGTTTTGTAGAATTATCGAGAGCAATTGTTTCTACGTCCATTTATTTTTAAACGAAACGATTAAATTCAAAATTTTAAATTTGCCTTTGTGACTCTGACGCAGTGTGTTGACTGATATTCAAAATAAGGAAAATCTTCCGACGGAAGAGTATTGCAAATATTTGAAGCAGACTGAGAAAAAAATACGCCTAATTGCTTAGAAGCACTTTCAAATATGTATAAAAAAAATCCAGGATATTCAGGAACGACTCAGCCGTTTGTAGATCTTCGAGGTCCTGAATAACTGCTAATCTTCGAGAAAGCTTGAGATCCTAGCACATTGGTCTTTTTAGGCTGTTTTCGCTTGTTTATTTGTAGGTTGCGAGTTCAGTTCAACGACTTGAGAAACAAATTGCACTTTGATTCCGTCTTCTGATGAATTTCGACACAATAAAAATTCCACGATGACGAGATTGTTGAATTGTATCCAATGCTCAATATCTGGAGTTCGTGAGTGTGTCCAGAAGTGTGAAATCCCGAAGCGACTAAATCCCTGGGAGTCCGAAAAAGTCAAACCGATTTCGAAGGACGCGCCCCTAGCACATATCTTTTGTTCTTCATTTGAATAAGAAAAACTGCCATACAAATGGAAAATGGCAAATATTTACCCGATATACAAGGGCGGAACCCGCACGAAGGTCAACAATTACCGGCCCGTCAGCCTAACTTGCATTTGCTGTAAGGTGATGGAAACGATAATTAAGAAGACGACAATGAAGTTCTTGGAGGAGAGCAACCTACTGTCAGGGCTCCAACACGGCTTCAGAAAGAACCATTCTTGCCTTTCCATCTTTCTACTCTCCACTGAGCAGTGGACTTACACACTGGGTGAAGATAGTAAGGTTGACGTCATCTATACGGACTTCAAGAAGGCATTCGACAGCGTTCCACATCAGTGTCTTATGTATAAATTATCAGAAATTGGCATGAGAGGAAATCCACTGGCATGGACCACAGATTTTCTCACAGGGCGATCGCAAACTGTGTGCATCGGTGACTCGAAGTCAAACCCTATATCTGTGCTGATTGGCGTCCCCCAAGGCTCTGTCTTAGGGCCACTGCTCTTCCTTATCCATATTAACGACTGTGTCAATGACATGGGTTGCAGCGCTATCATGTTTGCCGACGACGTCAAACTCTAGAGAGCCATCAGGTCGGACGCCGATAGGAAAGCACTTCAAGAGAGTCTCAATCGACTTAGCTACTGATCTGCTCGTTGGCTCTTAAACTTCAACATTAGTAAGTGTGTGGTTTTATAACTCAGTACTTGAAGGACTGATGAGGAGAACGATTCCACACACTTTCAAATGTGAACGAACAAAAGGACTTCGGTGTTCTAATAAATTCCTCACTAAAACCATCTACTCACTGTGTAAAGGCAGCTAAACGCGCGAAACAGGTGCTTTTTGCGATTAGGCGGGAATTCGTCAACATTGACAAGGATCTCTTCAGGAAAACCTACGGAGCGTTTGTTCGATCTCACTTAAAGTATGTTGTCCAGACCTAGCGTCCGTGGTTCAAAAAGGATTACCTGCACCTGGAACGAGTGCAGGGGAGGGCTACGAAGATGGTCAAGAATCCTGGTCATCTGCCTTATGAAGATAGACTGACCGAATCTAATCTTGTTCCTCTCAAGTATAGTCAACTCTGCGGGGACCTCATACAGACCTTCCGTATTGTTAGAGGCTGAGACTGCGCCCTAGAATTTGATGATTTCTTCGAATTGGCTCGGACTGACCATCTGCAAGGTCATCCCTTTAAACTACAGCGGAAACCGGCCCGTATCGACATTCAACGAAACGCCTTCTCTCAGAGGGTCATTGGAGCGTGGAACGGACTCCAGGACGATGTGGTCCTCTAATATATTGTTGACAGTTTTAAACACAAACTTGATTCTCATTTGCTGAGAAACTGTGGCAGATATGATGAACAAAGTGTCAGTAGCAGCACCTTGCAACTGGCTCACACTTATTGCTGATGTAAAGCCTACATTTGTATTATGTGCTATTGTTACGGTGGACCTGTTATGCTTTTTTTGGTTTTAAATAGGGAGCTCAAGGGCAAAAGCCTTCTTCACTTAATAAAGTGACTTAAAGTGACTATCACCATTTTGGGTAGTCCGTTCTAAACACCGGTGACTCGCTGTGAAAATGAATGGCTGTGGACCTCAAGCGAAGATAATTTCCTCAGAGCTTGAGGGAATAATCATTCAGATTATTTAACAAAAGGAATGCGAAGAACTCAACAAACTGTAAAGCACAATCTTCATTCCTCACTAGCAGTATGGCAACATATTAGATTTAATTTTAACAAATGATGTCCACCCTCTTTTTATGAATTTTCATCGTGATCTTTTCATAAGTGACCACACCTTAATTCACTGTTGTTTTCAGTCTCTATTTCTAAAAAGTCCGAGGTAAAATGCAATAACCTCGACTTTTTTAACGTGAACCATGAATAAATAAATGATTTTGTAAGTACCCTAGATTGGCATAGCATACTTTTAGCTAACGATACCTACTTCTTCCAGGAGTTATTGCAAAATCGTACAGAAAATATTCAGGCTCTTATCCCACTTACGATTTTTAAATCAAATTCACCTTCTTCTACTGCGCCACCTTTTCTCCAAGGATACGTCTAATAGCTCTTTATCCGTTCACTTAAGAATAGCGCAAATACTTGAATTAGCGCTTAAAATAAGGCTTGCACGAGATAGACGTAGAGAGGCCACAGCATTAATTGATGGAAATTCTTCTAGATCTGTTGCTCAAGTCTTCCGTCTTCGGTCGTTGGCTTAGATTCAGAATGTCATTCCACCCTTATTTAATAGTAACAATCATTGTGTTACAGAGAATTTGGAGAAAGCAGTATTGTTGAATTCCTTTTTCGCCAAGTTCTTTACCATCGAAACTACCTTCACTCCTGTAATCTTTCTGCTGTGTGATTCAAATCTCAGTTCCCTTACTTTCACACCCACTTGTATTCATAAAGAAATAATTTGTCGTTAAAATTCACATTTGGTTGGAACTGATAACATTCCAATCTCACTCATCAAACAATTAAGAGATTTCCCACCCTTACTGAGTAGGTTATTTTCAGTGTTTCTTGAAAATGGCCTATTCCCGGACTACTGGAAAACTTCTTTTATAATTCTCTTATTTAATTCTGGTTCCCTATCAGATGTTCACCGTTATCGTGGTGTTCATAAAATGCCCTCGCTGGCTAAGCTCATTGAAAAACTAATTGCCAAAAAATTACAGATTTCTGCCTTAACAATAACATTCTCAGCTCCTCACAATATGGGTTTTTACCGGACCGATCTTGTGAAACATGCCGCATGTCTTTTCTAAACCTACTTACTTCTCTTCGTAATGATCATCTAGCAGTGGTAGTTATCCATTTTGACCATATTAAAGCATTTGATAAAGTTCCTCATAGGAGGCTCCTAGCCAAACTAGAGGCTATAGGATTTTGTAGTCCTTTTACTGACTTCATCAGATCTTAACTTTCAAATCGACCACAAAAGGTCTTAGTGGGATCCTCATACTCTACTCCTATCCCAATTTTGACTGGTGTCCTTCAAGGTACCGTGTTATGTCCTCTGCTCTTCTTGCTTTACATAAATGATATCTCATTGAGTGTTAAACACTCCCTACCTTCTATTTATGCGGATGATCTTAAGTGTGTTTACTTCTTCTCTAACTCTACGGCTACGAGATGCCGAAAACAAATTCATTCTGATCTGCACACTCTTTCGGTGTGGAGCTTAACAAAGCAGATGAAAATCTCACTTTCTAAATGCCGATACATGTACTTTGGGCCTGAAAGGCTGCCACAACCTGTCATTTTTCAAGGTAACCCAATGACTGAATGTTCCAGTATAAAGGACCTAGGATTAAGCTACACCAATAAATTATACCTTTCTCCTCACGCCGATAGAATAACAGCCAAAGCTGCACTGATTTGCGGCTTTATTTCTTTTAATAATATGTTTATTATGCCAGTTTACAGGCAATTACAAAGAGTTGGTAATGCACCTCTTGGGCGCCTTTGTGTTTTGTCAATACTGGGTGAGATATGGAGTTTGTTTCAGGTAAAAAAAACCTACCTTCAAAGGTATGATACAAACGGAATATGTGTACAGTTGTCAGCTGAGTTGACAGATCAGCAGGAGAAATGTTGCATATCATTTAATGACATTAGTTCGAGACGCAGAAGGGTGGCACAAGAATACAGTGTTCTCAGACTTCCCTCAATGGTAGCCAGCTAAAGTTGCGCGCTACCAGCTTAAGGGTTAGCAGACTGCGGGCTGCTGCTTCAACAGCATTTTCTTCAGCATGATTCCTGGCGGGGTTCAAAGTCAACGAACGCCATCAGAGTGAAAGAGAGATTCCACCGAGTCAGCACCCAAAATTCGTGAAAGTTGTCCTGAATGTAGAAAACTAGTTATAGATATCTTAAACATAGGGTAGTGTTGCTGGGTTTTAATACTTTTGGTTAGCTTATTCCAGATTGATATGGCGTTTACTGAAAAGAATTGCCAGAACTTAACTATGCGTGCCATAGGAAGAGATAAAAATACGTCTCGATGACTGGCGCATCGAGATTGGTCAAGGTGCCTTATTGTACTGAGATGATTAAAGGTTCGATCATTCAAAAGTTTAAAAAGTAAAAATAGACCCTTCTGCAATCTACGAAGCCACAGGGGTCCAGCTTTATAAACTCGCACCTTTGTTTGCAGGCTAATTTACGGTGTTCTGTAGTGAGAACTCTTCTAGTGAAGACGTGCCGCACCGATTCTATTTTCTTCCGTTCACTTGTGCGCAGAACACTGAATAGGGGTGAGCAGTATTCAAGACTAGGTCTCACGTACATATTTTAAAGGCTAGTTTTAACCTTGATAGTCTTAAAATGTTTAACGATAAATCCGGTTGTTCGGCGTGCTTTCGAGACTATCAGGGCACAGTGCTCTGACAAATTGAGACTTTTAGAGTAGAATATGCCCAAATCCTTGATAACTCCTGGGACATTTAGTTCGTGGCCATCAGTGCTTAATTCCGGTTGATGATCGTCGCCAACAACCAGAAAGGAACATTTGTGCCATGAAAGGGTGAGGCGCCATGTGCAACGCCACTGGGCGAAGGTCTGAAGATCCTTTTTTATCAGCTCGAGCACGATGTTGCGATCTGCCGGTTTATATCGATAAGCGACTTTTAAATCATCAGCGTACATGAAGAGTCTCAGTCAGTCAGTATATTTGAGGGGAAAATAGGCTTGCGCCTTTGAACTCCCTATTTTTCCCATCAAAATCTCAAGAATTATAAACAATTTTAACAGGTTTTCAGTCAGGAAAATATAGCCAGTCACATTGTGCAGTGGTTTTTCAAGGTTAATTTGTCACATAGTTTACGTTGTGTTGTAGCATGCGTATATAAAGTCGGTGTTTGAATATCTCCACAGATTGGGACATAACAATCGCCTCAGGAAGGTTATTCCACGGGTCCAGGACGCGATTAGAGAAAAAATTCTTCCGTACATCCAATCGTCCTTGGGGCACATATAGTTTTTGGGATGCCCCCGGAGATTATTTGTAGTGGCAAGTTGAAAGAAGTCATCACAAATGAGAACGCAGTCAAAGCCACGCACGATACGGAAGGTTTGCATCAAATCTCCGCGTAACTGCCTATAACTCAAAGGATAAATATTAAGGTTATTTAGGCGGAGCTCATTTGGTAGTGAACCTTGGCCTCGTACTTATTTTGTTGCTCACCGCTGCACCCTCTCAAGTACGTTATAATCCTGCCGCATCCACGGTCTCCAGGCTTGAATCACCTATTCAAGATGTGGCCTTATGAAGGTACCGAAGATTTTAGAGAAACAGTCTTCATAAAAAAAACCGTGAATGCCCGCTTGATGGCGTACAACATTGAAGTTGCAGTTTTAGCCACCTAACAACATTGCGTAGAAGGTTTGAGATTGTCTGTCATCCAGATGCCGAGATCTATATGCATTTCTGTTTCTTGCAGAAGGATTCCGTTCAGATGCTAGCGTCGCGCATAAGGCACCGCATTTCGATTTCCAAGGCGCATCAGAGTGCATTTGTTAGAATTGAAGGACAGCAGCCATCTATGCGACCAATCGTTTAATCGACAAAGATTTTCCTGGAAGTTATCTTCATCGGCAGCACACCTGATGACCCTCCATATTTTTACATCATCTGCAAACATGGCACATTCGCAGTCCAATTCCTGTACACAATCATTAACAAACAAGAGAAAGAGGGTGGGTCCGAGTACTGAACCTTGAGGTACTCCACTCTCGATGACTGTCGGCCTTGATTGTTGTCGTCCTACACACACCGTTTGGGAATGACCAGATAGGAAATTCTCAATCCATGCTGAAAAAAATCTGAAATGTCGTTGACAAACAGGCAAAATAGAAGCAGACCCAGTACACTACCCTGCATAACTCCACTCCTCACATGCGTGGGGTTGAAGATAACATTGGAAATATTTACTCGTTGTGTGCGAGCATCCAAATAGGGAGATTTGAAGTTCAGAGGCTTGCTACCTATGCTGAACGAGGCCAGTTTCAGAAGGAGGAGTTTAGGATTGACCCGATAAAAGGCCTTAATAAAATCAAAATAGACGTTATAAATGGCAAAACTGCTGTCGCTAGATTGCAGCACATAATCAAATAAAGAGAGCTGACAGGTGTCATAAGATCATTTCTCGAGGAAGCCATGTTGAGCTGTATTGAGCAGGTTGTTCTCTGTCCAGTGACGCATCATATTTTCTTTGATCAAAGTCTCCAAGATCTTCGAGGCAGCGGGAAGTCTATTTATTGGCCTATAGTTGTCGAATGAGGTCGATCGGCCATGCTTGCGAATAAGTATTATGTGGGATTCCTTCCAAAACGAAGGAAAGGTTTTGCTCTCACCAGCAAGACTCAAAACCTTACAAAGAATAGATGGAAAGATATCATTCGCTTCAGCTTTTATAAGGCTAATTGGGACGCCCTCTGGTCCTGGACTATAAGATTGACGAAAACGACGAATGGCTACAGTCACGTTCCCAAGGGTAAAACTTATGGTGTCGAGGACGGCACCCGTCAAAGCCCGGATAGCTGGAGGGGTAGTGCTCGAGCTTTCACTAAACGTTTTGGAAAGGAACGCATTAAAGCTATCGGTGGTCAACTAAGCCTCAGCTATGGGGTTTCCTGAGGCGTCTTGAAGTATGGGGTGTTGCGTTTTCCTCTGCGCTTTTACTGTACGCGAAAATGGTTTCGCAACATTTAGGGAAGGATTTTCAGCGAAAAGACAGAGGAAGGTACACTTCATCCTTGACATGTTTTACTTTCTTACGGGGGAAACAGTGGAGGATATGTGGATCCAGCACTTTGTACAGTGCATCGGTACAAACATTAACATCCAAACATTGGAAAAATTCAGACCAGTCGAGAGCGTTTAGATGTGCCAGTAGGTCCGCCATGTTAGCTGATCGGAAGTCATGATAAAGACTATACTTTTGGGGAAATGCTTTATCCGCCTCCAGTTCTAGTTCACTTAAAACTGTAAGATGGTCTGAACTTCCAAGTGTGTCTAAGGATGACACTGAAAGGGGGTTCGCATCCCCTACAAAAAATTAGGTTGGGTATGTTTGCTCCTCGAGTGGAAAAATCGGCTACCTGATCCCACATGCCGATATCTATTGCCTCAAGTAAGTTCTCAAACTTTGAAGGACCGGATGGTGGAAACCATTGAACGTCAGGAAGGTTAAAATCGCCTGCAATCAAGCAATACTTAGGATTCAAGTCAGCTGCGGCATGAAATGCCTGCGAGAGACAAATATCGTAGTCTGCATTGGCATTAGGTGGGCAATAATCACAGCCAACAAGTAAGGAGTATTTGTTTTTTAGAACAACTCGTAGCCAGCAGCTCTCCTCCACCGCTGTGAATTGTGGATAGTCCAACGGGAGAAATGCAAGTTGCTGCTTTATATAGGTGCAGCTTCCTCCACCACGGCCATTGATTCGATCGTTCCGAACGCATGCATAGCCTAGAACAGAGAGTTCCGAGTCAGCTACACAAGCCGATGCCCATGTCTCAATTACCATAACAATGTCTGGGCGGTGGACGAAAATCAGAGTCTGGAGCAGAGGCATTTTATTAATCAGTGATCTGGCTTTTAAAACGACCAATTTAAAAGGGCATGTCTTAGGTTTCGGTGGCGGCGCAGCTAGGCCGTCTAATTTCTATCGTCCTGAAATTAAATTAAGCCTTTATCGTATGTTTGTGCTACCCAAAGATGTGCCTTACAAATAAACCTTATTATTATTACTGTTGCCCCTTTTTCGGTCTAAGGAATGAAGAAAGCCGTTCAAAAATTCAGAAAATTCAAAAATTGTTCATATGAAAACTGCTATATCCAACCGCTTCTAGTACTTCTTACTCAAATAGATGCCAATTAACGAAACTAAGGTCTCCTTGGGTCAGGAGATTAAAAGCCGGCTTCTGTCTCCTTTTCGCTTTAATAATAGCGCAAATCTTCCCAGGACTTCTGTCATTAACCCCGTTAGCCATCCCTACAACCTAAAAAACTCGGCACTGGTTATACCCCCTTCTGCATCTTCCTCATGTAAACGCTCTTTTTTTGCTTCCAGATATAGCTTTCCTTCGAATAACCTGCCAATCGAAAGTGGGTCGTTAACGAGACTATCTGTTTTCAAACGGAGACTGCACATTTATCTTAACACTGATTCTATTAACCTTCTATTCTCCTCATCTTTACTGAGCAGCTTTCTCCATGACTTTGAGAAAGGACCACGGGAATTTAGGAGATCCGCTTGAAACTATTCTCTCTGCCTCGTAACCCCCGAGAACCTAAATGTTTTCATTAACCACCGCTGAATCAAACGAAGCCACGCGGAAGTACTCAGTCTAAAATGTTGCGGTTTGCTTGACTACTAACCTTCATCAGACCTCCCACACCTATTTCTGCTCTTCTACTATGTTCCTGCTATTTTCTTCCTAAGCAGTTTTTTCTCTTACACACTTTTTGAACATGAATGCCCGTTGAACTCCGCCTCCGTTTTCATTGTAAGATTTTTTAAATGCCATAAGTTTTAGTTTTTAAGTTCACAGTAACCTGCAAAACATTGCTAAATGTTGCCCCAAAAGGACAATTTCTGCTGACATTACGACATTCTACGTATATTTGCATATATTGTCAATTCTTTTTTGAATTTTATTTTTTTCGAAATTAACTTTGTACAGATAGGGCCATACCGGTGCTGAAATATAAAAATTCCAAATTCCAAATATATGAGATCATCTTTAATTTGTCTGCATTCAAGAGGAAAAACGTTAAAGGCCTGAAGTCTGCACTAGTTAGATAAAAATAAATAATAAATGGATAAATTGTATATTTAAGGCTCAAGGGGCCCTTTCATTACAAACTTAGTGCTATCGTGAAAATAAGCACAAAAAATTTCACATGAACAACAAACTCTTATAAAATAATTAGCTGGGCAGTTAAAAAAACTCCTACATTGGTGGATGAGTTCAGCAAGCCACCGATTTCCAAAAAAATGAAGGCGAAAAACTGCCTAAATAGGTAGCATGGTGCAGTTAGATGGGATGCTAGTGTTGAGGGTTCGGGAAGCTTATTTTCACGGGGAAAATAATATAACGGTGAGTTAAGAAGGGGTCATCCGGGGCGACACTGGTCTTACAAATCTACTAGATATTCTATCGAATATCCAAACCGACTATAAGATAATTGCAGGAGACTTAAACCGTCCAGAAATAAACTGGACAGAACTATCAGCCCCATCCAGACATGATGAATTATTATCATCAATTGTGTTTCATAACTGGACGCAAATAATAAGCAAACCAACCAGGGGAAACAATATACTCGATGTTATTCTCACCAATGATATCTGGCCCTTATATACGCACTACGACAGCTTAACCTTTGATAGTGATCATAAGACAATAATAGCAGTGCTCCCTCTTAACATTAAAATAAGACCTGATCATAGTTACACTTCTATAAACCCCAAAAATCTTGACATTGAATCTATGAATAACTACATTAGGTCATTGGATTGGAGCACTTTCCTCCTAACAGCATCCCCTCTAGAAGCTGTAAACATATTATATGCCACCCTTAATTTAATTCGAGATACCCTAATTGACGAGAGATCCCCATGTAAGAAATCACTAATCCCAAACTTCCTTTCCAAATGGCTAAAAAAACTTAAAAATCAACTCCATGACCCATGTATTAGTTATCTATCTACGCTCAGACGCATTACAGAGATTCACGAGTTAGCCCAGAACATTGAAACAAATAAGACGATAGCAGCAGAACATCGGGCAATTGAGTCCCCAGAAGGGACAGCCCAAATCTTCAGGAAACAAATAAATAATCGTCAAAAACAAGGCCCCCAAATCATGCTTGATGACCAAGGAATAGTAATAACAAATGACAACCAAATAGCAAATCTTTTCAACGAGTATTTCTCAACCAACTATTCAGTCGAGGAAGAACCAATCCCCCAACCAACAGAAATGACGGCAATAGTATTAAAAGAGATATTGTTTAACGAAGAAACTGTAGAGAAAGCTATCCGCCAACTGTCCAATTCCACATCATATGGAACGGATAGAATCCCTCCTTGCATACTGAGGCGTATGACATATGCCCCAATACTTCTGTCTAACCTTTTCTCGTTACTGCAGTCAAATGGTACATATCCAGAAATCTGGAAAAAATCATGTATCACCCCAATTTACAAAAACGGAAATCGGTCCAATGCCCAAAATTATCGTGGTGTTCACCGAACATCGGTTTTAGCAAAAATCTTAGAAAAAATAATTTATAACCAAATGTTAGACCATCTGACGAATGTAAATCTCATACCCCCCTCTCAACATGCCTTTTTACCTAAAAAGTCATGTCAGTCCTGCCATCTCACTTTCTTGGAATTCGTCTCCAGAAATCGAGATGATGGGAACACGGTAGCTACAATTTACTTTGATCTAAAAAAAAGCCTTTGACAAAGTTCCCCATAAAAGACTGATCGTGAAGCTAGTGAGTCACGGGATTCGGCCCCCCCTCCTTGGTTTTCTCAAATCCTATCTTCAAAACCGATTTCAAGTAGTACAACTTCGAAATATAGTATCAGAACCAGCTCATATAAGCAGTGGTGTTTTTCAAGGCACTATCCTAGGTCCCCTCTTATTTCTCATTTACATTCATGAGTTATCCACGATATCAACATCTGCTAAAACATTTT
>JAYGXS010001849.1:529-12147 GCA_036362985.1 Ligula intestinalis | reverse complement strand
CCATGGAAACCAATTCAAACAAACGAGGGTCCGGGTGGTTCGTTACATAGCCCCCCTCCTAAGATGTAGCACTGTCCTCAGTGCTGGTGTCAGCTAGGGGGGAGGGGACGGTGACCTCTAATGCTACCGGAGGAACTAGGTCAGGGGGGACTATGCGAAGGGAAACGTCGTTGTCACCGGCGTCGATGTCGATGCGAGGTGAGGTGAGGATACGGTAATCTCGGAGGCGACAGAGGGGAGTTGGTTGGGGGGAAGGATGGGTAGGGAGTCGGGGGTGCAGATGGGGTGTCGGCCGCGGTAGGGTTTAAGTTTATCGAAATGAGCCGTGAACGGGGGGCGGGAAGGATTCGAGGCGTCAAGTAAGAGGAGAGTGGTTGGGGACATAATGTCGACGACGCGGAAAGGTCCGGTCCAGGGGTATTGAAACTTGGAGGATGAGCCGCGGCGACGGGAGGTATGCATGTACATGACGAGATCGTACAACTGGAAAGGGTTACCCGTTATACGGCGGTCGAAGTAATCTTTCTGATGTTCAGAGGAAGTGCCTAGTGTTCGCCGGGCGGCATTGTGTGCGCAACGGATGCTCTCTCGTAGCTGGACGGCATAGGGATGGATAGAGGTAGGGTCGGGGGTGTGGAGCGGATAACAAAGGTCGGAGGGTAGGTGGAGGTCTCAGCCGGTCCAGAGGTAGTGTGGTGTAAAACCGGTGGAGGAGTGCACAGAGCTGCGGTAAGCGAGCAAACACAGGGGAAGTTGAACGTCCCAATCTCTCTCGTGACCGTCCTTGGAAAAGGCGACAAGGAGGCCATGTAGGGTGCGATTAGTGCGTAGTACGAGCCCGTTGCCTTCGGGGTGGTAGGAGGTGGTGCGGGTCTTGTTTACTCCGAGAATGGAACAAACATCTTGGAATAGCTGGAAGTCGAAATTACTTCCGCGATCGGTATGGAAGGCTGTCGGAGATCCCCAACGGCTAATCCAGGTGCGGCTCACTGCGTTAGCCACCGTGGAGGCCTTCTGGTCGTACAATGGGACGGCTTCAACCCATTTGGTGAAATAATCGACCATAACAAAAACATGGGTGTAACCGCGGAAGGAGGTAGATAGGGGGCCGATAATGTCCAGGCAGACACGTTCACCCGGAAAACCGGTGGTCATGGGTTGGAGAGGAGCTCGGGGTGTCGGAGAGGGGTATTTGTAAGAGGCACAGGTAGAACAGCTCTGACAGAATTGGATCACGGAAGAACGCATTTGGGGCCACCAAAAACGGGCATGGGCGGCCAGGTCGGTTTGGCGTTGCCCACAGTGACCGAGCTCCTTATGGAGATCAAAAAGGACGGGGTCAATGAGGCAGCCGGGTACGACGGGTCGCAAACGATGGGAGTCGGGGTCTCGTAGGAAAAGAACGTCGTTCTCTATGAGAAGGTGGGGCCATTGTTGAAGGAGGAGGCGGGCCCTAGCACTAGAACCGCGCATCTCGCGTTCAGTGGGTTTGGGAAGACCGGAGGAAAGGTGTCGATAGATGGTGGCGGTGTCGGGGTCGGAGCCTTGTGCGGAGGACCATTCGAAACGGGTGGTCTCCGGAATGACCAGTGCATTGACGGACTCGGCGGGGTCTGGGGTATCGAGGGTGGGGTTGGTGGGTAGACGGGATAGGGCGTCGGCATTGTTGTGGCGGGGCCCCGGGCGATAAACACAGTCGTAATTAAAGTCTTGAAGGAACTCCTGCCAACGTGCAAATTGGTGCATAGGGTCCTTAAGGGACTGGAGCCATTGTAGGGCGCGGTGATTCGTACGGATGACGAAGTGTTTTCGCAGAAATAGATGTCTGAACTGTCGGACAAAAGTCACAACAGCCAAAAGTTCCCTATGGGTAACGCTGTAGTTACGCTGGGTCCTGGACAAGGTATTACTGGCGAAACAAATGGGATGTTCGGCACCGTTCTTGTCAGGTTGGGATAACACGGCGCCTATAGCAGACCCGCTGGCGTCGGTGTCCAGAGTGAACTCCGGTGCATCCGCGGCGACATTAGGGAACGCTAGTACCGGTGCAGAGCAGAGGGCACCACGCAGGTCGTCAAAAGCAGTCGTGCAGTCGGCAGACCAAACGAAGGGACAATTTTTCTGGGTTAATTTATGAAGGGGGAAGCGATGTGTGCTAAGTTACGGATGAAGCGGCGGTAGTAAGACATGAGACCGAGGAAACTTCTCAGTTCTGTCTGGTTGGAGGGCACTGGCCATGTACGGATAAGTTGCACGCGGTCGTGAAGAGGTGCGAAGTGACCAGGGGATATGTGGTGACCCAGAAACTCAACTTCGGGGCGGAGGAAAAGGCATTTTTTTGGATTGAGGGTAAGACCAGAATCGCGTAAAGCTTCTAGAACGAGGCGGAGATTATAATTATGTTGTGCGACCGAGTCCCCGAAAACGATGATATCGTCGAGGTAAAGAAGGCAGGTGTGGGGGACCAGATGTCTAAGGACCCGAAACATCAGCCGCTGGAAAGTTGCCGCGGCGTTGCACAGGCCGAAAGGCATAGTCTGGAATTCGAAGAGGCCTTGTGGAACGGTAAAGGCCGTCTTCTGGCGGTCGTTAGGGTGTACCTCTACTTGCCAGTAGCCGGACTTGAGGTCAAGGGTAGAGAACCACCGGGCGTTTCCGAGGGACTCCAGCGTATCATCGAGTCGGGGAAGTGGAATGGAGTCACGCGTCGTGACGGCGTTCAGGCGACGATAGTCGATGCACAGCCGCAATAAGCCATCCTTCTTGGGGACAATGGCAATCGGGGAGGCCCAGGGTGAGGACGAAGGTTGGATGATCTTATGCTTAAGCATGTCGTCTAATAGCTTATCGACCTCGGCGCGGTAGTGGACAGGAATACGGCGGGGGGGGGTTGCCATACCGGTTTGGCGCCGCCGGTTTCGATATGATGTTGCACGAGGTGGGTACGGCCGAGGGAATCGGTGGACCAGGAGAAGAGGTCAGGGAATTGGGAGAGGAGGTCGCGAAGCTGGTGCACGGCATCAGGGTCAACGGAGTCTGTAGGTGGAAGGATATCGTCAAGGGAGGTGGGGACGAGAGCGACTGCGGCCATTACAGTATTGTAAACGAGATCAAAATCAGTATCGGGATCCGGGGGAGGGGTGGAATTAGGAGGTGAGGGTGTACTGGTTTGTGCAAGGACGAGACGTCGGTCGCGGGTGTAGAGTACGCAGTTATGATCAGTGAGAAAATCTACACCGAGAACAACCGGCCATGGGCTGGAGGGGGTAACTAAAAAATCGTGAACAATTTCAGAATCGCACAAAGAGAATGGTAGGGAAATAGAGCCTAAAATTGGGATCTGAGAGCCGTTAGCGGCCTGTATAGGGCGAGGCCGGGACAAGGGTTCTATGCGGCATCTAAAAGTGTGGGGGATGCTAGATGGAGTTACGAGGGAAACGCTAGCACCGGTATCAACTAACGCCTTGAAAGTGTGATTGTCAATAAGGACGGAGACAATAAAGGCAGAAGTAAGGGAAGGTTCATCGAAGGTCAGAAGAATAGGGGACTTACAGGGTTGATTGTGGCCGCATCGACGAGCATCGGGGCCGAACGCCGCGCAGTAACGGCACCCAGGGTTGTGTTGTGGAAGTCGTACAGGAAGGCCCAGTTTCGAGGGGGTGGCGCGGGGCGGCGGCGGCGGGCAGGTAGGATGAGGAAGGGCCGGTGTGGGGTTGGTGACTGGAGGGCGGTCAGAGGATGGCTGGAAGGCCGGGGAGTTGTAATGATCCGTATACTGGCGACAGCGCCGGATGGCGGTGGGGAGGTCGGGAGGAGATTCGATCAGGAAATGGTCCATGACAGTATGGTCACGGAGGCCAGTGGTGAAACGGTAGAGGATAAGGCGGTCCCGTGCTATTTTGGGAATATCGGGGTATGCCATCCGGGCATAACGGGTAAGTTCAAGTGCGAATTTAGCTGGGGATTGTTGGGGCTGCTGTTTCAGGCTGTTGAAGTACACGGCTGCGGCGCCGGCGGACATTTGGTTATCGAAGAGGGAAAGCAGGGTAGCCTGGGCATCAGCGAAGGGTTTGGATAAGGTAATACCAGAAGACAGAGCCAATTCGCAGGCGTCGGGATCAAGGAAGTTGAGGGTATATCGAGTATGTTCGTCGGAGGGAATGTCAGCCAGGAAAATATACAATCGGGCGAGCCATTGCCTGAAGTTTTGGCCGGGCTGGAAGGTTTGGGGTACTAGAAGAGTGTTCGGGGTGTGGGGGGCTGCTGTGGGGGGTTGGGGGCGTGGAATGTAGGGTTGGGGAAATATAACTGGTGGGGAAAAG
Organism: Ligula intestinalis; assembly: GCA_036362985.1. Classification (NCBI taxonomy): domain Eukaryota; kingdom Metazoa; phylum Platyhelminthes; class Cestoda; order Diphyllobothriidea; family Diphyllobothriidae; genus Ligula; species Ligula intestinalis. The sequence continues at coordinate 7,825 of JAYGXS010001849.1, read as the reverse complement.
GGGCCGGCACCGGCTGCCACCAATGTAACGTCCGAGCGGGGCCAGCCAAACGGGTTGTTAGGAGCCGAAACTGGGATCAGTGGAGGTTGTACAGGTTTTGGTCTTTCGCATAAGATACTCCCTAAGAGATTATCCATCTCATCAAAAGGAGAATTATGATTATCTCCGAAAGCATCCATGAGAAAATACGAGAATATGGAGAATGAAGTAAAGTTTATTGTATAGATAACCGAGTAGAAAAATATCGATGAAAAGTGTAGTAAAGAAACGTTAGACTTAACGTTGGGGTGGAGAATGTGAAGAAGGAGTACAAAATAAAATCCGCCGCCGAAACACGACCACGAGCCATGACTTCCTACAAAACAACCAAAAAATCCTTTCAGACAACCATGGAAACCAATTCAAACAAACGAGGGTCCGGGTGGTTCGTTACAGTAGATGCCATATCATCAGCTGATTTTTTCACCTTCAAACTGACCGCGGCTAAGTATACCTCAGTTAAAGGACATTACAGTTTTTCCAGAACCCAAGTATTCTTACTATAAAAACCGTAACACCTACAATGTATAGCTATTTTATTTCATGTTTTCCTCGATTTGTTCCCTAGAAGTCAGGTTTTTTTCACTTAAAACAAACTCCTTATTTCGCACACTATTGACCTAGCAAAAGACCAAAACAAATACAATGGTCACTGCGAAAGAAGGGGTTTGGGTTAGGTTTTTTCCTGCCTTCCGGGGTTTTTTGACGGCGCCAAAGATGTGCTTTACAAATAAACCTTATTATTATTAGAAGGACTAATGAGGAGAACGATTCCTTCCAATACCTCCTCGATGGGCACCCGCTTTCAAATGTGAACAAACAAAAGGATCTCGGTGTTCTTATAAATTCCTCACTTAAACCATCTACTCAGTGTGTAAAGGCAGCTAAACGCGTGACACAGGTTCAGTTTGCGATTAGGCGGGGATTCGTCAACATTGACAAGGAGCTCTTCAGGAAATCATACGAAGCCTTAGTTCGGTCCCACTTGGAGTATGCTTTCCAGGCATGGCGTCCGTGGTTCAAGAAGGATTACCTGCACCCGGAACGAGTGCAGGCGAGGGTCACGAAGATGGTCAAGAATCTTGGTCATCTGCCTTATGAAGACAGACTGACCGAACATGATCTTTTCCCTCTCAATTATAGGCAACTCCGCGGGGACCTCATACAAATCTACCGTATTGTTAGAGGCCAAGACTGCGCCCTAGAATTTGATGATTTCTTCGAATTGGCTCGGACTGACCATCTGCGAGGTCATCCTTTTAAACTACAGAGGAAACCCGCCCGTATCGACGTTCGACGAAACGCCTTCTCTCAGAGGGTCATTGGAGCGTGGAACGGACTCCCGGAAGATGTGGTCCTCTCAGCTACTGTTGACATTTTATAACACAAACTTGATTCTCATTTGCTGAGAAACTGTGGTAAATATAATGAACAAAGTGTCAGTAGCAGCACCTTGCAACTGGCTCACACTTATCGCTGATGCTAAGCCTACATTTGTACATTTGTGTTATGTACTATTGTTACGGTGGACCTATTATGCGATTTTGGTTATGAAGAGGGAGCTCAAGGGCGAAAGCCTTCTTCCCTTAATAAAGTGACTTAAAGTGACTTACTCAACCAGTCAGTGGTTCCCACTTCCTTTTGACGACCGCCGTCCTGTTTGAGCTTATTTTTCTGTCTTGAACTATCTTTCAAGAGACTCCTCTGGGCCTTGGGCCTCTTATCTTAAATATATTGAAATTAAAATTGAAGAACAATTTATATATTCCAATATTCTTCGACTAACATCTCAATGTTTATAAAAAATTATTATTTAAGAAAATAATTTTTTCTGCAACTATACTAAAATATATATTGTTTCCTATTAAAATGTATCAGTAGTTTAAATGTGTATCATCTAAATCTTAATCTCACTTAGATATTCGACCAACGAAAGGCCACGTGTCTTCTGCCGATGCACTTGAATGACGATGGTGCTTCGAAATCAGCTTCCAGCTGCATCGACCCACCTCAGACATGCGCAACGTCCCATCTTATTATCAACCTCCTGCCATTGGACAACGATTGTAATTTACGTATCGAGCAGACCCATACATACGGAAGATGTGATGTCCTCAGCTGATTATGTTTCGCCTTCAAACTGACCGCGGCTAACTCCACCTCAGTTAAAGGACATGACAGTTTTTCCAAACCCCAAGTAATCTTACTGTAAAACCGTAACACGGACAATGTGTGGTTATTTTATTTCATGTTTTTTGAGTATTTTAACTTAGAAGTCAGGTTTTTTTCACTTAAAATAAACTCCTTATTTCGCACACTATTGACCTCGCAAAAGATCAAAACAAATGCAATAGTCACTGCAAAAGAAGAGGTTTGGGTTAGGTTTTTTCCTGCCTTTCAGGGTTTTTGACGGCGCCAAGGATGTGCTTTACAAATAAACCTCATTATTATTCTTATTATGCTCACCAACTCTCCTTCTGAATTATCGAATGGGGATTATCGCAACGTCAATTTAAAAAATTTAATTGATGCAATTGGTAAAACAAACAATATCCAAGTGAAGTAAAAATATTAAAGCTGGTTTATTCTTTAAAACATAACTACCAAAGCCGAAGAAAACGCCGTTTTCTGCAAAAGTTAAGTCACTTTAAGTTACTTTATTAAGGGAAGAAGGCTTTCGCCCTTGAGCTCCTTATTCATAGCCAAAAATTGCAAAATAGGTCCATTGTAACAATAGCACATAACACAAATGTACAAATGTACGCTTTATATCAGCGATAAGTGTGAGCCAGCTGCAAGGTGCTGCTACTGACACTTTGTTCATTATATCTGTCACAGTTTCTCAGAAAATGAGAATCAAGTTTGTGCTTAAAAATGTCAATAGTATCTTTGAGGACCACCTCGTCAGGGAGTCAATTCCACGCTCCGTTGACCCCCTGAGAGAAAGAGTTCCATCGAACGTCGATATGGGCCAGTTTGCTCTGAAGTGTAAAGGTATGACCCCGCAAATGATCAGTCCGAGCCAATTCGAAGGAATAGTCAAATTCTAGAGCGCACTCAAGGCCTCTAACAATTCGGTAGATTTGTATGAGGTCCCCGCGGAGTTGCCTATAATTGAGAGGGAAAAGATCATGTTCGGTCAGTCTGTCTTCATAAGGCAGATGACCAAGATTCTTGACCATCTTCGTAGCCCTCGCCTGCACTCGTTCCGGGTGCAGGTAATCCTTCTTGAACCATGGACGCCAGGCCTGGACGGCATACTCCAAGTGGGACCGAACAAATGCTCCGTAGGTTTTCCTGAAGAGCTCCTTGTCGATGTTGACGAATCCCCACCTTATCGCAAGCAGCAGCTGTGTCGTACGTTTAGCTGCCTTTAGACACTGTGAAGGTGGTTTAAGTGAGAAATTTATTCGGACACCGAGATCCTTTTGTTCGTTCACAGTTGAAAGCGGGTGCCCATCGAGGAGGTATTGGAAGGAATCTTAATAAGTTGTATATTTCAGGCCGAGTGGGCCTCATCAATAAACCAAAAATTCGATAACACGAAGAACTAGAAATAATTGGTTTCACAAAGTATCCGTAGTCTATAGCTATAAGACGAGTATAACTGTTAAGAAGCGAATTTGTTAGATTCGACAAAAATGAATATAGCAGTGTTATGCGGAAGGTGAAATTCAATGGCACACACAGATGAGCCACATCGTTATCTAGAATTCTGACATATGTATTCTGGTACCCACTGCCTCCGTTAGTAAGGGGGAAGGGCTTGGAAGCAAACTCAGTCGAAGCTGAGTGTGGGGCAGAACAATAGGTATTTACGAAACATTACTGGTATAGACGGGTTCCCGGCACTACACTCGGGTTCCCAAACCGATGCGGCATAATGGAACATAGGGAACCCACCAGTTTATGATCGTGATGGGCACCGCTGTATGATATCCAAAAGTCCGTCAAATCTACAAGACCATCGTTGGGGATGTCTGAGATGTGACCAAATATAAGGCCCTGATGATGGTTGATGACCAGCAAAACGAGAGCCGTCAAGACTGTGTCCTGATTCCGGGGTACATGAGTCAGAGGAAGGTAGTTTCAAGAAGGGATCCTAAATTCCCGATGGTCCTTTCTCCAGATTGTGGAGAAAGCTGCCCGGAAAAGATGATGAAAACAAAAGGTTAATAGATTCAGTGTTAAGATAAATGTGCAGTCTTCGCTTGAATGCACATAGACTAGTCAACGTCCGAATATCAATCGGCAAATTATTCCAAAGATAGCTATACCTAGAAGCAAAAAATAGAGATCGCTTAGAAGTGGAAGAAGCAGGAGGAGGCATAATCAACGTTGAATTTCTTAGGTTGTAAGGGCGAGTAACGGGAGTAAGGGCAGAAATCTTGGGGAGATTTGAACTATTATTAAGGCGAAACAGGAGACAAAACCCTGCTTCCAGTCTCCTGACCCAAAGAAATTTCAGTTTTGTTATCTCACATCTATCTGAGTATGAAGTATCTGAAAATGCCGGATAGAGGACCTTTTTAGTGAATCTTCTTTGGACACTTTCAATTTTTGAAAGGCTAGATTCATTCATTAGACCGAAGAATGGACAACAGTATTCGAGAATAGGAAGCACATACATACGATAAAGTCTTAGCTTCATTTCGGGAAGGTAGAAATTATAAGAGATGAAGCCGCATATCTGAGCAGCTTTTGCTGTAATTCTATCAGCGTGAGGTGAAGGATCTAATTTATTGGTGTAACTTAAACCTAAGTCCTTAATGTTAGAACATTCACTCATGGAGCAACCTTGAAAAATGATAGGCTGTGGCAGCCTTTCAGGTCCAAAACACATGAACTGGCACTTAGAAGGCGAGAACTCCATCTGCCAAGTGGAGCTCCACGCAGATAGAGCGTCCAAATCCGAATGAATGCGTTCTAAGCATTCCTTAGCCGCAGAATTAGAGAAGGAGTATACACATTTCAAGTCGTCCGCGTATATATACGATTGAGAGTGTTTAACTATTGTTGAAATATCATTTATATAAAGCAGGAACAACAGGGGGCCCAGAACGGTACCTTGAAGGACACCGCTTAAAATAGCGGTAGGGGTAGAGTATGAGGACCCCACTAAGACCTGTTGTTTCCGATTAGAAAGATATGATCTAATAAAGTCAATGAGAGGACTACAAAATCCTATAGCCTCTAGTTTGGCTAGTAGTCTCCTATGAGGTACTTTATCAAATGCCTTACTAAGATCAAAATAGATGACCACCGCAGATAAATGATCGTTACGAAGAGAAGTGAGGAGATTAAGAAAAGACATATGGCATGTTTCACAAGATCGGTCCGGTAAAAAACCATGCTGAGATATGTTTAATATTTGATTGCTTATGCAAAAATCTGTAATTTTATTGGCGATTAATTTTTCAAACAGTTTAGCTAAGGAAGGTGTCTTATGAACATCGCGATAATTTTTAATGTCAGATCTGGAACCAGATTTAAAAACTGGAATTACAATAGAAGTTTTCCAAGAATCAGGAAAAAAACCGTTTTCGAGAAATATTGTAAATAATTTGCTCAGTAAAGGAGGAAAATCTCTTAGTTGCTTAATAAATGAGTTTGGAATGTTATCCGTCCCGACTGAATGTGAATTGTTGAGACGAGCTATTTCTTTATGAATACTTGTAGGTGAAAAATCCATTGAAGTGAGATTTGCATCACACATCAGAGGTATTTCGGGTGTTGGACTTGTCTCAATTGTAAAGAACTTGGCGAAGAAAGAATTTAACATTTCTGCTTTGGCCAAATTCTCTGTAACAAAATGATTACTACTATCGAGTAAAGGCGGAATGAATTTCTGAAGCTTAGCGGATGACCGAAAACGGAAGACTTGAGCAACGGATTTGGAAGAGTTAGCATTTGGGATTTATATTTTTCAGCGCCAGTACGGCACTATCTATACAAAGTTAATTTCGAAAAAAATAAAAATTCAAAAAATAATTTGACAATATGTGCAAGTAGACGTAGAAAGTCGTAATAATGTCAGCAGAAATTGTCCTTTTGGGGCAACATTAGCAATGTTTTGCAGGTAATTTTGAACTAAAAACTAAAAATTATGGCAGTTAAAAAAAACTCTTACAGTGAAAATGGAGACAGTGTTCAACGGGCCTCCATGTTCAAAAAGTGTGCAAGAGAAAAAAACTGCTTAGGATGATAGTAATAGAGCAGAAATAGGTGTATGTGGTCTGATGAAGGCGAGTATTCAACGAAACTGCCGCATTTTAGACTGAGTACTTCCGCGTGGCTTCGTGTGATTCAGCGGTGGTTAATGGAAGCATCTAGGTTCTCGGGGGACACGAGGCAGAGAGAATAGTTTCAAGCGGATCTTCTAAATTTCCAATGGTCCTTTCTCGGGGTCATGGAGAAAGCTGCTCGGAAAAGATGAGGAGAATAGAAGGTTAATAGAGTCAGTGTTAAGATAAATGTGCAGTCTCTGTTTGCAAGTAGACAATCTAGTTAACGACCTAATTTCGATTGGCAAGTTATTCCAAAGAAAGCTATATCTGGAAGCAAAAAACAAAGAGCGTTTACATGAGGAAGATGCAGGAGGGGGTATAACAAGTGCCGAGTTTCTTAGGTTGTAGGGACGGCTGACGGGGGTAATGACATAAGTCCTGGGTAAATTTGTGCTATTATTAAGCCGAAAAAGGAGACAAAAGCCTGCTTCCAATCTCCTGACCCAAAGGAACCTTAGTTTTGTTAATTGACACCTATTTGAGTAGCAAGTATTAGAAGCTGTCAGATACAGCAGTTTTCGTGTGAAATTTTTTTGAATTTGTTCAATTTTTGAACGGCTACCTTCATTCATGAGACCGAAAAAGGGGCAACAGTATTCTAAGATGGGGAGAACGAACATACGATAAAGTCTTAATTTCATTTCAGGAAGATAGAAATTATAAGAGATAAAGCCGCAGATCTGTGCGGCTTTGGCTGTAATTCTATCGGCGTGAGGAGAACGGTCTAATTTATTGCTGTAGCTTAATCCTAGGTCCTTGATACTGGAACATTCAGTCATTGGGTAACCTTGAAAAATAACAGGTTGTGGCAGCCTTTCAGGCCCAAAGCACATATATCGGCACTTAGAAGGTGAGAACTCCATCTGCCATGTTGAGCTCCACGTCGAAAGAGCGTGCAGATCAGAATGAATTTGTTCTAAGCATCTCGCGGCCGTAGATTTAGAGAAGGAGTAAACACACTTGAGATCAT
>JAYGXS010001848.1:0-12149 GCA_036362985.1 Ligula intestinalis | reverse complement strand
AGCATCGCCCACAACCTAACTCAATTCCCTCCCCCTCCTCAACACAGGAACCTCTACGCGTCGACCTCGCTATGTGGGCGGCATGCAAACGATGAATTGTAATCCGACTGCTCTCATTAACCGTGTCCAACTGTACAGTAATCCTGCAAATCTTTTGGACTGATAAGATCATTTATTTATTCCGTAAATTTTCATTCTTCATCTCATCAACGAACGAGGTGTTTTTGGAGATGTCAGCAGCGAGTTTGCTCAGTTTAGTGGACTAACCACCGGGCAATGTATGGTGCGGTAAATTCCCTATTGAGATAATTATTCGTAAGGGAATTCATGGTTTGTGCATTTTTGGTAACCCATATAACCTGAGGAAATGTATGTGTTCATTAGCACAACAACGGATATTATATTCTGCCCGTGTACACCACATTACACTGTATTTACGATTTTACATGTAGTTGTGGAAGCAAGTACACTGGGCGTATACAACGGCAGTTGGCAACTGGGTCAGCTGAACATATACAGAAGTGGCTGCTTAGGGCGGAAAATAGGACACTAAAGAGTTAAATTACAAAGCATCTTGTGGACACTGGCTATAGCATGGACCCAATGAGGCCATTTAAGGACAGACCTATAGACCATAAATATACTGATCTAGACCAAGTTCAAAAATTAATTTTAAAAGTCTGAACCGATAGGAAGTTCAAAAGTATTTACCTAGATTTCCCTCAATAAAAACTGACCTGACAAACATACATTCGGCAATTCATTATCAGCTGCGTACAATTGTAGTGTTGGACAGGGTTAATAAATGTCTAATGATTAAAGACAATTGGTTTCACACAGCCCGCAAAGGTAACAGCAGAAATGCAACGGTATAGCAAAACATTTCAAAAAAGGTCGTGTACACAATTGCCGACAAAAATGTAGCAAACGCCGGCCGGTTCGTAAGGTAAACATACGGGCTACTCATTGCTTCCAAGTAATATAATAACATATGGAAGTATTACTCTCGTCGCTGGTTTACTGGTGATGCTAATTGATACAAGCCAGTAAGTGGAACGAGGCACAAAGAGCAGCCGGTGAAAAAAATCCTCAAACATAATTCGGAAATTCTATGTTTGAGTGCCATTTGAGGGATTTGAAGCGGAAAGAACTCACTCGTGGGGGGGGGATATATATACGAGATAGGACCGCCCGAAGTTGAAAGTGTTTAAAGCAAGTCAGGGGAAGCCCGTGGCCGTTTTTATCACTATCCTAAAGGCTCACACAAGGAAGACATCGCAGAGGTGATGAGAACATCACCGAAGTGTCGGAGATGCGTCCATGATACCTCCTTACTGGTTGCGGAGTCTGCCGAACAGGTGACGAAAACAGAGGCGATGCCACGATCTACAGCGGTGTGTTGTGGGTCGGCATTAAGACGAAAGTTACAGGGCCGCGTAGCCTAGGACAACAAGGTCCGGTAGAAGTGATGATTGACGCGATCGTTGCAGTTCGCATGGAGAAAAAAAGGAGACAACACAAAAGTTTTCGCATATGTGTGACGAGTCGAACACTGTACGAAATACTTCTTATAAAAAATACTACTACTAAAAAATAACACGCAAATGCGCGGCGCAGTGCTATAACGATAGGCTTGCGCTAATCTCAGATGACGTTTTGATCTATGGCTGTACTGGTCTAAGCTAGCCATAAACGTGTCCATGGATGAAGAAATGACAATGTGCACAGGCAGAGCATTCCAGACATGAATTACTCTCTTGGACGACACGAAGAACTTGCTCGAGTCCAATCTTGTCCCAGCCACACTTTTTTGAGAGGATGTCTGCGCAAGCTACTTGTAGTAGCCAGCTGATAAAAAAACGTCGGGTGCGAGACAACAGTCCTGAACCCATAGCATGCATTAATACTCAATGGGCTCTGTAGTTGGCTAAGAGGTCGTGAAATTGTATGACGTCAATATATTCTGCGTATTTTTTCTTATTAGTTTTGGTTACACTTGTGTCCCGGATAAAACATGCTTCAATTTTTCAGTACTGTTATTCTGCCTCTAAAAGGGGTATGCCGGTAATCTTAGCTTCAGCTTGCGTAAGAAATCGTACGCAGAAGGAAGATTGAGAATAGCTAGACAATTTGTCGATTAAACGAGTAGGCTTACATCTGCACTTCATCGCAGGGAACTTAGTACCTTTCTATATGTCGCCAGCCTAGTTTGTGTTTGCGTGAAATAGCTGACTGGCGGATTGAGAGTCAGGCTGCAACGACTCCTTCTTAGTGTGGCCCGTATAGTACTGTCACCCAGGTGTGGATTTTCGTGCTTGTGTTGAACAACACTGCGTGGACCTGCGTCCCCTCTAATCTCCGGTTTTCTTGGCTTTGTCCTGAAAGCGAGCCAAGAAGGGGTAGCGGGGGAGCAGGAGTGAGGAAAAGGCACACAATGAAGCTGCGCACGAAAATGTCCAAGCTAAACCTCCGCTCTGAATTCTTCACGCAACGTGTCATACAACAGTGGAATAACCTTCCACAGTCAGTCGTGGAGGCAACTTCCCTTCAAATGTACAAACAACGCTTGGATAATTACATGCGTCCCCTCTCCTCTCTCCAAGTCTGAACTCTAAAAACCAGACATTTATTCTGTAAAAACAATGCTACTCACTGTTTGCCAATACTATGTTAGTAGTGGTAAATTTACACATGTTAAATAGGGTTTTCAAAGGCATTGCCTATTATCCTCACCAAATAAACTGAAACTGAATAAACTGAAACTGAGAGTCTACTTATTCTGTAATCCAGCGCAAGTCACCGTTCCTGCACCACCACGTTTTGGAACATATATCGCAGGGGGTTAATTGCGTCAAACCCAGCAACTGCGATCTTCAGACCATGGTTACTTAGTGGAGGATAAGTCGGTAAAGGCTCAAGTATGAGGAAGAGTATATTTTGTACACAAGGGAACGGCTGGACAGAGATTTAACTTGGAGAGCTTAAGTCCAGCAGGAGAGCCAGCCGCGGTCCAAATGCCAGTTTGATAGCAGTCAGGCCAGTAGACAGAGAGAGAGCGTTTCTTGGCTAGGTCGGCCTGTGATTGGTTGGACAGCGTGTGGGTGGACATCAAAATTGGTGGTCCATGTCACGCGCGCCAGCAAGTCTGGCGGCCGCCACGACCTTGAGGTCTCGACAAATTGAGGTCACGAAAGGAAGGCCAGGCATTGACCAGGCAACGACCACTACACATACAATGGCCATTGTCGAAATGGATCGTAGGACATGAAATTCATTGAGGTGACTTGGGAATTTTGGGTACGAGCGGGTCCCCAACAGCCGCACGGATCGTTTGTTCGAGGTTGTCTCCTCTAGCACTTTGGCTCAATAGCCTAACCACAAGGCAGCGGTGGAAAGCGAACTTATTTAATGACGGTTCACGCTCGCCATGTCACAGCGCCGTCGTCAGGCTTTGCGACGCATCACAGGCTTTTGGCTTGCCAGGCCCGCCGCTGCTGGTCCGCGACTGCTTATTGGTCACATCCGAGAGTGTGCTTATTTCACAGCTAGACTAACGGGTAACCCGCCTTCCTGAAATTGACGGCCCATATCAAAGACGATGTGTGGACTAATGTCAGGGCCAGGGAGTCAGATGGCCGAGCAATCATCGCGCCCAAGTCCACCACGTGTGAAGTAGGTTCAGTAGGTCACGACTCGCACGCCAGCCATGAAACAACTCGCGCATAAGCGGGCAATTATTCCCGATAGGAGAACCGTTACTTGTCATTGGTTTGCAGTAGCATGGTGACTGTATCCTATAAATACTGCAACCCTCTGTGTATGAAGTGCCCCTACCTGCTATTGGCTCTGATGATAGATCCACGATAGGTTTCGAAACATAAGGCGAATACACTTCTTGTCCCAGTGATCACGTCTGCTTCTTTGCAGCTTTATTGCTCATCGTCGGGAGCCGTTATTGATGCGATGAGGCCCTGGTAGTCCGCGTCCAAGTCGATAATTGCTGTGTTCCTCTCATTCGTTTTGGGGGTTGGCATGAAAATTAATTGGAAATTTGGCAAGTGGAAGTTAACCTTAAGGCTTACAGGAGCCTTTAGTTTGGATCTTAAAACAGCATGTCTAGCAGTACTGACTGTCTGCCTTATGAACTACCGTCAATTCTATATTCTACCAGTCACTTTAAGACTAGACGGTGGAGTGAAATTAGCTTGTGAAGAGACTGGGACAGGAAGTGTTTATTAACAAGAATGTAGTGCAGATTCAAATTTGATTGAGGCAACCAGCCTGCAGATCACAACAGAGCAGGCCTCCGAGCACTAATGTGCCAATCCCTCAAAAGGAGTAAGCTATTTACCAAATAGCTGCCTAACTTGTAACGGCTGATTAAGTCTAGCACATATCTGATCAGCCCTCTGAAAACTGTCTGTAGTGGTCCGTTCAAATGATTCTGCCGACTTTGATTGGAGGATCCATTCATCCGACTACGAGCTGTTGTCAGCATCACAGAACTTAACGAGTAATATTCTATTTTTTCCGCATAATCTTATCAATTCGTTGTGGACCAGTCTTAAGCAGTACATTTCTGATGATGGCTGCAATCAGCATGACGCTTCTATTCTGCGTCTTTCTTTCTAGTTCGAAGTGTTCCTGAATGTCTTGCTAACTAAAAAATTGTTAGCTTGTTCTTCGAACTTTTCTTACTGAGTGTAATCCTCTCCCATTTGGAAAACCTCAAAAATTAAAATGTCTATGCAGTATGAGGATAAAATTGGTGGAAGGAAGTAAATTTGCTTAACACTAAATCCGCCGACATTTTAGTCACCTGTTCAGGTCTTGTTTACTTTATCCATATCATTCTGTTCATCTGGTCACCAGAAAGATGTCAATAAGATAGAGGTCCTTTATTTTAAAACAAATAGCCCTCCTCCTAGCAGGAACTTAACAGAACAATAACCACAAGGATGCAATGTTCCTCAAGGACTATAGCCAGCAGCTGACGTCACAGAAAGAATAAATAAAGGAGAAAATTTACTTGCGGTTAGCCAGTTTCTGTTTGTATTAAGATAAACCATGGTCCAGGGTGGAGCGGTGCGGTAGCAGATTGGCCAACTTTTTACAGCGTCTGTTGGCTACGGCAGAGGCGGCCGACAGCAAGCTATACCGACGGGTCCTGTTCGCCCAAAAGAACTTCGTCGCGGCGCCGCAGTTACCATGGTCATAAGCCGTTAATCCAACAGCCAGCAGCTTATCACCTGGGCCGACTACCAGTTCTGCCCCCCTAACGCTGATCAGATTTTGACCCCGATGCCCTCCCCCCTTCCCCTACCTTGACAACCGTGCTATTGTTCTACCAACCCGCATAGTGTATTTACTCAATTACCATATAAATGTAAAGGCCTGACGAAAATTCATCGAAAACAAACGTAGGTTCGCCAATTCATCTTTTGAAAGCTGCATCCATAAAGGCTTATTTTTCTTACGACCATAAATAGTGCAAAACATGAAAGCCTGAAATGTGGTTGGAAGCGACGATAAAAATAAAGGCGACTTCAGCCCTAGTGAGCAGCGTTCATAGTTCGATTAATCCGCTACCATTCAGAATGCTGCAGCTGACGTTTATTCACACCTTCAGGCGAGACGACTAATCGGCTACAGTTGCTCGTTCAGATATCGATTTCTGAACTTTAATCTTTTCACGCATGTGTTGAACGCGTGCGGCCATCTTACTGCGGCAGTCGGAGGTTTTCATTTCGTGTATCGGGTACGGCCGTTAAAGAAAATGTACTATCCATACGAAGACCCCGCTTCACGGAATTCTCATGATACTGTCGTGCCCTTGATTTCGTGAGTAATCACTTTATTTTCGTTTTATTTAACTTTGGTTTTTGGCAGAAGTCAGATGTTTACCTCAGAATGAGTATAAATATTTTGAACGTTTAGCATATGATAAGTTCAACTTTTTTAAATAGAAAGTACACTGAGTAATTGACCCCCGGCCATTAGGCATGGTTCGTTTAACTATACTCAGACTTCGCTCAAGTTTGTTCTGTTCTGAAATAAATAGTCTAAAGCTGCGCATACGAATAAGATTGCTTGCGGAATAAGACAATAGCCTTCGGTGTACAGCAGCTTTTTTCAGTACGAAATGCCATGCAGCCACATGCATATTGCTATTAGTAACTCTCGCGATTATCACTTGGGGTCATAACTTACGCGATGGTGGCTCGGTAGCCCACGCCCGAATGATCAATCGCAACGATTTAGTCATTCGCTGTGGATTTTGGTCCAATCATTATGCAAAAATTTGATTCACTGTAACTACTTTTCTTGGTGGCCCGCACCCTTTCCACGTAGTTGATATCCTCGCTCAGTCAAAGGCTCCGTAGAAAATATGGGAACAGGAATTCATTGCGATTGTTGATGGACTGCGGACCTGCTAACCATGTTTTGGGCAGCTCGAAAGGAACACCCTTATTTTATCTTGCGAAGCTTTTGGCCTCGATGGACTTGAAAATATATTTGGGTCTATTCAACTGAGCTGCAACCTGAGAGTGAGCTTCTTTCTTCAACGCTCCTACATGCTCGTCTATCAAGTGGAGTGAGAAAACGGCCGCTGGCTTCCGAGATAATTTCACCCGCAGAAAAGCTTGCTAAAAATTAGAGCCTATTGGCTCTGTTTCTCTTGTCTGGTCGTTTGCATGTGCATTGGTTGGCAAAGTTGCGTGGATGTTAATTCACTCACAGTACCTGTCTAAGGTATTGCATTTCAGTAACTTTGTTTTCCGTTTCGCCGCAAAGCGGCGGTGTAGCAACTGCGGTTCTGACTGCTCTGGTGACCACCACCGGACCCACTTTCGCCCGTAAAATGACGACCAGACCCAGAAATTGGTAGCCTACAGCAACATCCCATGTCAAAATGCAGCGTGCGCACGAGCTGGAACCTAGAGACTGACAACCCTGGTACTCTGTACTGTTATTCAATGACCTTAGCCCACCAGAACATCCACCGGCGACTGCAAATACAACCAGCAGACACCCCGCTGACGACCAGTGCTCGAAAACACGTGTGCAAGCCGCTCACTGAATTTGCCTTTGGTGATCGAAGCTTAGCCGACGACCGCAAAGAGCCACCGATTAAACCCGACTTGAGTATCCTGATGAAAGCTCCGGAGAGAACCAGCTAATAGATATTTCGATAAGTCTTTCGCCCCCTATACCCACGTTGGCGAGCGATTTGCATGTTAGAATCGCTGCTGTCCTCCATCGGAGTTTCCTCTGGCTTAAAACGTCCCAAGCAGCTTTTGGGTCTTATCATGCCCGCTCCTGCTCCGTGCCGATAACGGACTGGCTCCAACGTACAACGACCCACGCCTTTCCAACGACCACATCACGGGACGGGCCAGTGCGGAGACCAGTGCGCTTGTGCTTAGTGTTGGGCGAGGTGCGAGAAAATGTAGCATTCTTGATAGGAACGAAAATGTGCATTTCAGGAAGCAGTTCAGAAGAACAGGATATGATCACTAGAACGAGAACTTCATTGGTTTGACGCTTTCGATTCTCGCTTGAACTCATTATCAGAGACAATCGCAAATAAGGCTTATAGCGACAAAAGATCACAGTATTTACGGTCAGTAGTGGCCACATCTGCATAACAATTAACAGCACTGTTGATCACCGTCTAAGGACCGTAATTGATGCGATGATGGCTTGCAGCCCGTGTCCAACACGTTACTTACCACCATCTCATCACCTGTGTTGGCTCGTTGTCCTCGAGAGTGTTAGTCACCCGCGCCCTCCACACGTGACCAATGCCCCTACCAAAGCAAAATCACAGTAAAAATATGACAGGTCAGTGCGCTTGTTGCTGGACTGCGGGCCTGAGAACGCTGACTCGAGCAGCTCAGGTGTCATGTGGTTTGTACCTTTTGCGAGGCGTTTGGCCTCCATGTCCTGTTGAGTGAACGCAAACACGAGTTGGCATCTTTCCTCTTCTTCTCTCTCCTCCTCCTCCTTCTTATTGCGCCTGTTTGTTCGAGAATTCGTGTCCACAGCTACCTTCCCGTGTCTCCGGCATATTTTTTTTGAAGTTGCAAAAATTTCGATCAGAGAATTCAGAAGATTCGTTGGTGAGCATGCATAGGGTTTCGATAAACTCTCTTCAGGCAATTATATTTGCATAAGAACGAGAAACAAGTTAAAAAAGCTGTCAATAACGTTCGTATTTTCTTACAAGCGTCGATAAGAGAAGGATGGTTACGTGGAATCAGTCTAGGGGAGGGGGAACTGGGGGAGGGTGGTGAGTACATGCAGCTAGGTGGCCGTTAGTCATGCCAGGCGTGGAGCTTGTAGGAAGTTCTTTTGCGCACACACCACCGGCTGTCTCAGCCTGATAGCGGTCGCTTCTGCTATTGCTAGTTGGAGCTGACCCAGGGACCTTGACTAGTTTGCTGGGATCTTATAAATCACATTGAAGGCTTCGTTCGGATCCACACGATGTCCGGAATCAAAAATGTCGGCGAGAACTGCGCTGTTTATGCTCTTGATCTCACCTTTACTCACCCATTTCGGGAGGTGTTCCTTTCGACAAGTGCCGACTCGTGCGACCGAGGCCAAAACGGCGTCACATCTAGTAAACTACATATGAGGTTTTGTGTCACGGCCCAATCCATTATGGTTGCCTCCAGTCAGTCTGCAATGTGAACTCAAAGTGGAGTGAGAAGACGGCTGACGGCTTTCGAGACGTTCCTTGCTTATGAGGGAGCTCGCCATAATTTAGGACAAACCTGCGCGGGCTTCAGGACTTGAGTGTGTTTGTCTCGCAAGCGTATTTCGACCGCCAGACAGGTAGCAAAAGTTTGGACCACATCTACAATGCTTGCTAAACTGTGGCACATCGACTGTAACTGTTGCTTTTTACTTCACTTTTTAGAATTTGTATAGTGCTTAACGAGTACTCCTGGTAGACTGCATTGTTTAGGTAGGAATGGGTTTCTCATGTTTCACTACTTTAATAGACCAAATAGTTCTAAGATGGGAAAGCCATTTTCGGGGACTGCAAGTTTTCGTTTTTGGAATAAATACACTTTGTAGAACAAAATGCTTGACGTAAACTGAAATAATCCAGTTTTTGCTGAAAAGATGACGTGACGCTTCATTCAGGCGCACTTGGCATATTCCGATGACTGCAATACTCAAAACAATTATATAAAGTACAGTAAATATTTTGAATATTCTTATTAAGTTAAGTGGATGGATAGGAAAACACAAGTCATCAATGCGAGAGAACACTTATACTCAAAGGCTGGACTAACTGAGAATAGAAGCATTTACGACAGGACTGTCGATAAAAATAGGAAACTTATCTAACTAGAACATATTTGCCTTGGAACGTGTTAGCAAGTTTTATTTATGCATAGTTGCTTGATGTAAAGTTTTTCTCCATTAATATGACAATAAAATTTATTTCAAATATTCCGTATAATTATGTTTTTATGATGATTTGCGTAAATAAATGTATTGCTGTTTTTTTTTCTGCACGCAATACAGGATTGGCATGGCCCTTTTCGGCAGCTTCCTACTGTTCTTTTTTATAATGTTCTTCTGGACTCTGCTCAAGGAGGGTGTACTATGTTCACCGGCTCATCCGACCCGATCAAGACAAAACGACTACAGGAGATCTCGTCGACAACCACAAGGTAAGTGAGTGGCTTTCTGCAGTGAGTGTCTACTCGTTCGCGCACTTATGATTCATGAAAAACGGAGAATTGTCAGATCTTGATGCATAAATCACTGGTAGAGCTAAATATTAGAAAGTGAAGGTGATAAAAATGTTATTTATAAACATTTACTTCAATATGATTTTTTTAATTCCCCGCTTTATATGCGACTTCGCTCATTCCTCATCAGACCGATATGTTGAAATGTGGCATAAAATCATCAGTGCTGTGCAGCGTTTATAAAGTTCATAGAGGAAGAAGTGATCAGTCATATTCTTCGTTTCCACGCCCCACCTTTTGCTTTTCACTTGCAGGAACTGTTTCGCGCAGACAATTAAGCAGACAGTTCTATGCCGGCTAGGTGATAGGCAAGTGGCGTTTGCTAGCAGCTTGACGTACAGCCGAATAGATTCCAATACTAAAGCAGCCTATCATCATCACTTTTGGCTTAACGATTGTCCCCAGCCAGCAATACTCCAAATACCTTCCTGCTGGCTTGAAGATAGCAATTGGATATGCTAAATAGCGTGCAAATTTGCTCGCCAATTTGGTTAACGTAGGGGACCTACCCGTATCGTTGTGTCCTAAAAGTCGCTGGAGTGTATTTGAAGTTAACTACATGAATACCGGTGCTATAGTAAAATAAAATCCGCATTCAACTAACTGTTACTTTCAGAAGTTAGATTGACCAACATAAGTTACCGGTCATTAATCCTCAACCCGATACATTGATAGAGGTACTTAAATCGTACATTACGGTACGGCCTGGAATTCGTGTAATTTGCCGGCATACAGGAACGTTTAATACCCATTCTCTCCTCGGAATTGAGTAAGGTTGTAATAATGATTATCCTGTAGTCCATTCTGAAGTTATTTTAGTCACGATAGGATGTCACATTTTCAACGAGCTTCTTTCTGACCGTTAACGAAACGTATGTACTGTAAAATGTGGCTATTTAAGTAGCATGCATTTTTATCATCGATTTTGACTGCCTTTTTAAGTTCAAATATATTTTATGGAAAACATACGCGAAAAAATTCCTTGTGCTCGTCTGGTACAGCTTGTTAACCTTGGACTCAAGTGTAGCAGTCAGTAGGTTTAAAAATTATTCGAAATTTTAGAAACTTTTTCCGTAGGTATAATATTTAAAGAGGGCGTGATTTGCTATCAGACGTGTAGAGAAAATAGTTTCATCGTTTACGTTTTCCCACGAAGCCTCTCCAGCTTTCGTCAGCTAACGGTTTGCCCTTGATCTGAAGGGGCAAGTCAATATCTCCGTGGGCATTGGACACTCTGTCACCGATCATAGGTTTGTACGTGCAACGATACAGTAGGGCGCCATTCTTGGTATGGACCTCTTGCATCCGTACTATGCGTTTATTAATTTATCACCCCGTCGCATTTGCTTGGGCGAAAAGGAATTTTTCGGTACGGACTATCTATCTGCGGTTACTCACGATCCATGGTGGGCTTTCATTTTGTATGGGCTGATATAAGTGAGCCGTCTCGACAAGCCTCCGTGCAGCTTCTGGAAGAGTTTGCGTCTCAATTTGACGTTAACACTCACGACCTAGACCATATTTAAGTCCTGCAACACTCATTTGAAACTGGAGATACTAGACTGCTCTGACAGGCCCTTTGCCGCGTTCCCGTGTTCTACTAGAAGGACCTCGAGAAAATGATACATGATATTGAGAAGAAGAAAACTCGATCGCTGGCCATCGGCCATCTGGCCCTCCGGTGTTGGCGTAAGATGAGGTGGTGGCCTGCCCGTTCCTCAAGTGACGACTTGCTTTGGCCAAATTGAATCTTGGCATTGAATATGGATTTGGTAAATCGTTGCACTTGCACGACGGATGTCGAAACGTCAGGCGAATAAAAATATTGTCTCAGCGATGGAGTCTTCTTTCTCAATTCCCTCCTGGAACACGCATTTTCACTTGAATTGGCGCCCCATGATATGTCTGATAAACAGATCATCATACCTTTATATTCTTTGTAGGCGTGACCTCTCGTGAGGCTTTGAGCGATGCCTGTGTGTCTAAAACGCAGTGTATGCCTGCTATCTGGGGGTTCGAGCGGACTGCCAGTTCCACCTGAAGTCGATAAAGAAGGACAGGCTATCTGTATCCACGTCTTCTGACAACCGAGCGCTAAGTGTGGTAACCGAATTGCCACTGCCTCGGATGTTACTAGCACCCGTTTGCATAAGCCTTAATAGTACTGATGCATTCGCGTCTGTAGTTGTCAGCCGGTTATTTCCAACATGCACATCCTGCAACTACAATTGCGTCAGTGAAAAATGGCTGACTTCTCATATTTAAGGATAGGGTCTTTCGGTGAAATCACTCCTTGGCGGATTGTGAAGGTACGCATGTGAGAAAATTATATTCCGAGTGATCCTTACCACAAGCCGTTGTTGTCAGAAACATCCG
>JAYGXS010001847.1:0-12151 GCA_036362985.1 Ligula intestinalis | reverse complement strand
ATGAGAAGAGGTCTTGTCTTACAAATCTTATCACAACGATAGAACACTGGACAAAATCCATGAATGAAGGACACCCAGTAGATTTTATTTATTTTGACTTCACCAAGGCGTTTGATCGAGTTCCACATCAGCGACTCATCCAAAAACTGACCGAATTTGGGATAAGAGGGAATCTCCTGAACTGGATTAAAGACTTCCTTGGAGACCATAGTCAAAAAGTTACTGCAGGTGGCTACTGTTCAGAGTGGGCACCTGTCAAAAGTGGAGTTCCACAAGGGTCAGTTCTTGGGCCGCTCCTTTTCATCATCTACGTAAATGACATCGTGCGAGAAATTAAATCTGACATAGTTCTCTTTGCTGATGATCTCAAACTCTGGAGGGAGATAAAAGACGAAAGGGACTTCCAAATACTACAAGAGGATATAGACCGACTGCACTGTTGGAGCGACAGTTGGTGTATGAACTTCAACCCCAAAACATGTGTAGTAATGCACATGCTAACAGCAAGACGACGCAGAACTGCACTCTCACGACATTATATCTTGGGAGGCCAACCACTCGAAAACGTTAAGTGTGCAAATATACCTAGGTGTTCTTATTAAAGACGATCTTAGTGTCACAGCACAGAGTTCCAAAGCCGCAGCGAGAGCAATGTCGGTCATGGGCGTCATACGAACGACGTTCTTTAACCTGAATATCGATGTCTTCGGAAAAATATATGGAACGTTCGTGCGGCCGCATCTGAAATATGCGATACAGGCTTGGCGGCCCTGGCTTCAGAAAGACATGCGGATTCTCGAAGGTGTTCAAAGACATTCTACCAAGATGGTCCCTGAACTTAAGCAGTCCACCTATGAACAGCAGCTGACTGCTTTAAACCTCTTTCCCCACCATTATAGACAAGACAGAGGGGAACTTATAGTAACTTTTCAGTTACTAAGGGGAACTGGTCTGGATAGCAAGTAGGAGGATCTCTTTCAAATGGCCCCAAGAAGGAACCTCCGAAGACATGACTGGCAGTTGAACAAGGAACTAAGCCGAACAAATCAACGTTCATCCTTCTCTCAAAGTGTCATTCGACAGTGGAACTCCTTGGCCGAGTCTATTGTGCATGCACCCACGGTTGACGTTTTCAAGAGACGTTTGGATAACCATATGTTAACACCTTACACCTATTTGACATAACATAACAAACAATCACACTACTCGTTTGATTTCAATAGCGTATTTATTTACACTAGAAGATCACAGAGACTGGATATTCAGTGAATATTTGTACCTAGGATTCCGCAAACGCCTCATCTCTTCAACACTTCATTTTTCCAAATTATTTCTGCGCACTTTTGCACAACAAAAGCGATTTGTAACAGTGTTTGCATATTTCACGAAAACTGATGCACTCCTGTACCATTTCAATGGAGTTTTTAAGGGCTTCGGTCATTTACTTCAAATATACTGACTGACACATTGACTGATAGAAGCAGTCGGCAGACACCAGAGTAGAAGGAACAGTATATTGTGTACACGGAGTAACGAAGAATAGATGGAAAGAGATTTGACTTTGAGAGTATATAACCGGCCAGGACAGCCAGTTGAGTCCAAATGCTGATTTGACAACAGTCAGGCCAGAAGAGAGAGAGCATTCATTGGGTGTGACAGCAGTTGCGCCCATTTCCCCCACTAGTTCAATGACCAGCTCGAATAGTTACTGGAGCCTGCGACTAGGGAGCGAGGTCGACGGCCCAGCGCAACTTCCTCACTATAAACAATCCGATGCGCTTGAAACTATCACGGCGCGCTAAAACCAGCGGCTTGGAAGGGTGCCAGCTGATGGGATAGCACGGACTGCGTGGAGTGACCGACTGACAGACAAGCAGCATGCCTAGGGGTGGCTCCGGTCGCCCCATCCACCCACGCTCTCTCCCGCTTCCAGTCTTCTTGACTTGGTAATGACACCGGGTTCAGGTGAAGGAGAGTGTGGTATGTTAGGGGCCAGCCTAACCGACACAGGCAGCCCCGACGAGCCATTCCCACGCCGCGGTTCGGTCCGCTCACACACACGGCGCACGTGAGGACGCGCATAGCTGCGACCAGGCTGAAGACTCTAACACTACAACAGCATGAGTCACAAAGCCAATGAAGTCACACCTTAGTTGAGGCCACAATCTGATTGGCCCAATCTTGTACGCTCTGCTTTCCGTGAGTACGCAGTACTAGGTATGTTAAAAAACTACTTTTGCACCCTCCTTGTTGTGTTTTTTCTTGGGGAGTCATACAAGGCATAATAAGACGGTGAGATCTCAGCTTTTGGCTACATTTACAATACGGTAGATGCAACGCAAGCCTGGTTTCACTATGATCTAATTCAAGCACAAGTCACCGTCCCTGAGGTGGGACACAAAATGGACATAGCCAGATACGACAATCGAGCTGTCGAGAGGTCAAAACGGTGTCTGCGACGACGAGGAATGCTCGTTCAGAAGGTAAATGAGACAAGGAAGACTGTATTTGCATTGTATTTAATTTAAACAAAATCGTCAATAGTGTAGAGGGATCGGAAGCATACAACAATCCATCGCATTACACCGCAAAGCCGATACAGGCCCAACTCCCAATCAAAGATACCCAATATGGAGGAAAAATACCGCACCGTTAGCGATGTGGAGTCAAGAAGGGCTACTGAATTATATAAAAAAAGAGTAAAGGGAGAGAGGGAGGGGGGACCAATCAAACAAAGATGGAGCAAGTTTTGTCCAAAAATAGTTTTTTATTACAATAAACTGGGAAACACAGCATGCTACAGCTTCTTCCTCAGATCGGAGCCGAGTTCTTCGGCAGATGCGGCAGCAGTTAGGTCGAAAACCGACTTCATCGCAGCGTACGTTTTATCCATCAGTTCACCCGCCTGATCTTCTGTTAGACCCTTTGTTTCAATCGGTGGCAGCAGATACACTCCATAGGGCACTGTGAACGGAAAGTGTTAAAAATGTGGGGGTTAAGTTGACTTTTTAAACAATAAACAAATACGCGCCGTGGCGCCTGTAAGCTGCCAAGTCTGCGCAAGTGAGTGTGCTTCAGTTCGTAGATGACACATGGCGTACCGGCCAAAATGAACATTTTAAAAAACCGTGAAACAAACCGACGCAAATTCTGTCTGATGAGGAGTGAGAGAGAGCCCGTCAAACAAACACTGTGAGACTGAGTCACATTCCTTATTTTAGAAAATCGGACACGCTTCATAACCCATACAATGTACTCAAGTTTTTGGCTTGGAATGCTGCTAAATGGCGGGGGAATATCTCGTTTCTCACAGAACGACCGAAATACCCCTTCCTCGATATGACAGCCCCATTCGTATGGGACCCGAGCCACCGCTTATACGTGAGCACATACCAGCCTTGTTAAGTAAAGGTGACACTAGATTGATCTCGAGTTCTATTCCCGAACACCCTGTCGATACGAATCACTGAGTCGATAATAATGAAGCCTTTCAGGTTGCCTACCGAACCCCCCGTCAACTACTCCAAGGGCCTACCCCAACGGGGGCTAGCAACAGCCAAGGAAGTGGCTATACGGCTAGCGAATCCAGTGCCGTGCTGTCCGAAGACGCTATCACAAGCACTTTCACGTCTGTGGCCGATGCCGACGCCAGGTGGCGATCGTATATCGCCCCCAGCCCCCAGTGACAGTCATTCACTCCGTGCAAATGACAGTGATTATCACTCCATGTACCTGACAACTGACCAATGTCCACAACCTAACCCAACTGCCTCCCGCTTCCCCTATCCGAGCACAAGGACCTCTACACGCCAATCTCGCCATGCACTAAACGTCGTGGCTTGGAATGTTGCCAAATGGCGGGGGAATATCGCGTTTCTCACAAAACGACCGAAATAGCTACTTCTCGATAGCCTTACTCAGATGGGACTCCAGCCACCGCTTCTGACTCTGAAAAGTTGGTCAAACGCGCGTACCAGGTCCTGTGTGTAGCACGCGTAGACGGACCCATTAGCCTTGTCAGTCACTGCGCTCAATATTTTGGTCACGTAACCTGGTGCAAGTGATTGAGGGGGGGGGGAGGAGAGTTCGGCCGATGTTGCGCACGTCTGACATCACTTATAAACTAATTCATGCACAAGTCACCCCGCATACTGCGAGACACACACACACACAGACGACACAGCCGTTTGCAACGGTCGAACTGGAATGACCGAGTAGCATTCAGGCCAACTTCACGTCAGGTGCAGACACGGGCGTGATGCGAGACCTGAGGCGCTTAGAGACACTATGAACAAGTTGGCAGGGGGACGCACACAACTGCAGAGGCGGTAGAAGTAAGCAATGTTTTTCGACAATCAATTCGAACCACGAAAACCGATTAGCTGTCCCCTTGTTAGAAAAAGGATAAGATAGAAGCAAACACTTTGTAGATGTTGGGAATGTGCCCATTCCCACGACCACTCCTCTTGCAGAAAGGTCCCTTGAGTGCAACTCCACGCAGCTGTCATGAGAGCGCGCGCCGTGGCTATCGATTTTTCTTCATAGCTGATTGGTCCCGTCGTGAAACCTGCTCATGGAGCAGACTGAATGAATACCCCGTAGCCTTTTTGCAAGAGTGACTTGCTTGACTTGTACTGTGGGAATACACTTCTCCCCCTGGCCGATTGACTTCTCTTTTTCTCGCGTGCCGGCGCTCGGGACAACAGTCGGGCTAGCTCCGAGTTCGTGCTAATTAATGGTACCGGGCGCGGGTCAAGTAAAGTTTATTAAGGGAAATATAAGCGAAGGCCTTTAAACTCCCTTTTGGTACACAGTAGTTAAGAAATGCATCAGCACAGCTGGACATTTAAAGGTCGTTTACGTAATTGTAGGCGACTATTCAATTGTTCAAAGTAAGCTAATCACGTGGGGTGATGTCAGTTAACACGAGGAAGCAGGTGTAGCTGAGCAAAAAGAACAGACAATGAAAAAATCGTAAGGCAGGGCATATGGATCGTAACAGTGGAAAAAATGAAATCAAGTACCTTGGCCACAAGGTTGAAAATAGAATCTATTGACTTTTATTGCAGGCCCTAGAGACAGTTGAGCGGACGAAAAAAACGAAGGGGGGAGGGTGTGGCAACAAACCCTATTAGGGGGAATGAACAATTTTTCGGCAGACGTCCACGTCAAAGAAGCATGAACAACAAAGGAAACCCTACCATCGGTGCTGCGAAGTACGGCAACAACCGAAAACGAATAGGAACATAATTGCGTATTCTCCTATTGAAAGAGGTCGCTGTGCGGGAAACTAGCACAACAACTCATCGTTAGAAAGGTGAACCCTCCGAATTGAGGAAAACGATTGTGGGACATGATAGACGTAGAGTAGGTCTTCATATGCTCGAAAGAAGGGCATGGAAAGTGCACTAGTTCATGATGAAAGCCGGTGTCTACAGACGGCCAAAAACGAACGCGAACGAGGTTAAAGTGGAACTGGACATGTTCCCCCAGCGAAAGTCAACGGATCCGTAGCTGCCGGCCTTTCAGTTAAGATGCGACAAAAGTAGAGGGGGACCTCACTGTTTGTACCAGTTACAGGCAAATAACTAAGTAATTTGACACAGTTGTGAAAAAATCGGCAGCACAATAGCAAGGGGGAAGTTTTAGTACAGCCAACGCAGTAGGCTGCGTGGGTAACTTTGCCCAAGTTTGATAAACCGCACGGCTCTCGGTGGGGCTTCGCAAGTCAAGTGGCTAGAGCATTGGCTGTACTAAAGCCTTCCCCAACGGTGCCATGGGTTCGAATCCCACCGGAGCTACCGAGGTTTTCCAAACTGGGTCAAAGTGACTAAATACCAAGGCATAAAATAAAAGTAAAGTTTGTGATCAATCCCTAGGTAGGTGGGTAGAAAATCGTTCTAAAGGGCTTCAGAGTCTACCGCTTTCTCAACGAGTACAAGTCTGTAAGATGGTAAATTGTCACTTGTATCCCCAGGTACTGACATCGACTGCTGAAGATAACTAACCCAGGAAGTCAAAGCTGTTTTAGGACTAATGGATGGCGAGCTTGAGCCATTGAAAATCCTACTTTCAGTTAAATAAGAAGAAAGACAGCTCCACAGTGTAACGAGGAATGCTGACGCAGGCATTAGTTTGTACTACACCGCAAGAACCAGAGGAAACGGGTTGGTGGCTGATGCACATGGAAGCTCATATGGGCGCGTATAGACTGTTTTACATCACACATTAAAGAAGTGGATTTCAAAATAAAAGTCCAAAGCAAGTTTAAAAATAACCCCGGCGTGTTTGGGCTACGTCCCATTGCAGAGTGGAAGAAAGGTGGAAAGCAAAATGAAACAAATAGGACTACCTACACGAAATAAGTAGCAAAAAGAGAACTCAAATATATCACGGTTGACGACACGTTGCTACGGTTACTTTCGATCTATCGATGTGATTGGGCAGACGTTGCAAAACAATTCACTGGAAAAGGTGTCTTGCCACGTACGCATTGCCGGAAGAGGTGTGCGTGTGTGTCTGTTCGACGATCGGTTTCGATGAGGTCCACCAACTGAACCAACAGGTTGGTACATGAGGTGACGGCCTCATGGGTTAGTTTAAAGTGATAGAGGACGTAGTTAGCGGCTCCGCACTCTTCACCTTCTCCCATGAGTCTCGAAAGGACTAGACGGGTCGGGCATGGGCTGCTCTATCAAATGCAAGCCAATACACCGGCTTATTTAGTCTTACAGTGACAGTAGACTTTTGCGCTGGTACTACTGTACTATTTACCCCCACTCACCCATAGTAGGCGTGAAGACAGGCCCAAAGAGGCGGAGACTGATACGGCTACTACTGTGTCTAATTACAACTGGCTACGATGTAGCTGAGTCTCACAATCAGTACTATCTCTGACGCTAAAATTTGTCAGAAGTGACGCTGGATTTAAGCTAACACTGGGGGCTCATGCCCCTTGTCTCAACTAGGAGTGTGAATCTGGGTTTAAACTATTTCGAGTAAGTACATGCTTTGGGCCCTGAGCAGAAGAGCACTTGCCTTGGTTTCCGCCCTATCAACTCTATCTATCAGGCGGCGTCATCTTAGATAATAAGATACTGCTGCTATAGGTACGTGCCTATACTACGAATGCTAGTTTCGATTAATCATGTATGGTAAGACCAGTAGATAGTACACTATAAGTATTCATTGTGTGTGCTTTTTAAGGAGTCGCACCCAATGTGCACTCGCAATCTGCGTGAGGAGGAAAATGTGATTAGCATTTGGATAATTTTAGGGAGTTTGTAAAGTAATGTACCAGTCCTACCATGCACTTATGTCATGCAGTTTGCCGTCTATAGCCCAACTACGTACCTAGAACAGTATCCATCTATAGCTTGGACTTTTCGGAACCTGTGCTCATCTCCCATCGATCCCAGCACATTGTGCGAATGGGGGTTTAAGGTATTCCGAGTAAATACCCAACTTCAGTAACTGTCAAACCAGAGTCTTGGAGACGAAGGCTGGTACTGCTACTGATATTTCTAATACTACTAACTAGGGGTGCAGCTGATTGATAGCATTTCTGGTACTATTTTTGACAATGACACTTATTAAAGTCACCACTGGGCTCAGATACCCACAATCTCAACAAAAAGTGTAGTAGTACTGGTGCTAGCAATGATGCTGCCATGTGTCGGAGGTCGGACCATTTTCTTTCTAAATAGGTGCGCTACAAGCACGGTAGTAGAGGACAGCAGTGTTGCTGTGACTGCAATAGGCTAGATGCATAGACTAGGGATTGAGGACTAGACTACACTACCACAGCTAAGCAAATCTAAACTAAGAGACCCATCTGCCTAATTGAAGAGATACAATTGTGTCTAAACTGAATAATGAGATTATAGTCAGTTGGACTTTAAGCTTAGCTAGATTTGAATTTGGTGCAACTAATAAAGCAATCAAACTGCTGCTGCCACATTTTTACAAAGTGTGGACCAGAATACTGCTGCTTGAGGTAATATGCCACAGCTAATAGTGTTAATTCTAGCAATCATAGTTGGGTAGTATATTGCAGTAGTATAATCTTAAAATTATATCGATAGTTGACTCAGTGCAGCAGGAATAGGGAAATATAAGTGATGCTGGTAGTAATAGTGATAATGGTAATTTCTATAACAGTATTCAAAGTTCAGTACTAAGACGTGCATCCCATTTGATCAATTTAGTATAACACGTGGAGGTATGAGCTTATCGCTATACAAGAACGGTACTAGTGTTGCTGAGATTGCAATAGGCTAAAAGGTTAGACTAGGCTTTGAGGACTAGACTGCACTATCAAAGCTTAGGAAATCTAGCTGAGAGACTTGACTGCGTAAGCTAACAGGTACATTTGTGTATAAACTGCATAATGAAGTTACAACCAGCTAGATTATAATTATGTGTAGTTAATAAAGAAAATTTGCTGCTGTGGTTAGGACAACTAGACTATAATAAACGAATTAAAAATAACAATAGTGATTTTGTAAGATACCCCTGTTTTTCTGCGGCCCATCCGTCCTATGTGCGGGTTGGCAGATCAAGCACCGCAACTATAAGCCTGTACCTGCGTCTTGTTGGAAAACGTACAGTCACAGGGTGTAGCTTTCGATAGACAACGCAAAACCCCCGGTATTGTCTTTCTGCACGATTAGCTAAGTGGTTACCATGCCTTTATCTTGCAAGGTACTGCCTTTTACCGTCTTCAGGCTAACTATATAATTGCTACCGTATCCAGCTATAGTTTGGAAGTTACAGAACGTCTCCAGTCTAACTAAGAACATGACATGTTCCAGAATAAGCTTAGCATAGTAGCCTGGCGTTTTCTATACTGTAACAATATCTAAGTGGTTAGACACGCACCTTTTATTGACAATATGCATAACCGATATGAATATGCGCTTACAAGCTTCCTTGTCCTCCACGGAAGCGATCGGAAGAGCATGCTGGTTATGCTGGGTTGCTTTTTGTCGCTGTACGGGTGACGCAGACCAACAGACGCAGACAGTGATGTTGTCTTTGAAGGTCACTTGATAAAGCACGCGACAGTTCGTCCAAGCTTTGCTCCAAACAGGTTGGTGCAGTGGCTTGAGCACAAGTAAGGTGTTAACTGATAGTCGACTTTCCGCAGCAACAACCGCATTCTTGCTCATTCCTCATCCATCTGAGCCCGATGTCTGTTTCTCACACGCCAGGTCCGGAGAGCACCCCGCCTATTCGACCGTTCATCAATTGTTGTTCAAAGGAAGAGGTAACATAGGCGACACTGTCTACGTCGGTCAGAGCATGCGCGACCCCACCACTACCACAATGCACGTCTACACCCAACGCACCGAGAAGCCTAGTATGTACAGTGGAGACTCGGGTAACGAGTAGTCCCATCTACGAGCACTTCAGGTAACGAACGAGCTATTGGCATAAAGTTTGTTTCGCTTAACAAGCTTCCGCTCAATCAGCGATTGTAGGTGCGTCTGTCTGCCATTGAGTCTTGATCCTAGGGCATGGGTCCTCAGTCACCTGCAGCCAATCAGTGAACGGATGCAGCTTGACTGGCTACGAGTTCCCGCAAGATGGAAGAAGCTTCAGGTGGATGTTGCTGATGTACAGGAGTTAGTACAGGAGCACAGTGATAAACTGAACATCGTGGAACTTCAGAAGGAACTGAATTAAGAGGAAGCATAAGAGCTCTCACCAGACGAAGAGGAGATAAGGGAAGATGCCGCCTCTTCCAATGGGATCAAAGAAGTGGTGGGGATATTTTGGAAAAGGATTATTCGAAGGAAGTAGTGACTGCACGTTATCGGAACTTATTCAATGACAAGCATCATGACAGTTTGGCAGATTTGAATAATTTTAGCTAGTCCAATTGTATAAAAATTCGCGGTCTCGGTGGGATTCGAACCCACACAACAGGGAAGGCTTTTGCGTAGCCAGAACTCTACAACTGAGCTATGAGGCTCATCATGGGCCGTGAATTTAAGCACACTTTGGCTGCGCAAAGGCTCTCCCTGATGTGTAGGTCCGAGCCCCACTGAGGTCACAAACTTTTCACAATGACAATTACTGTCTCGCTTTAGGAAAACTCTCAAACAAAAAAACAGTTTTTCAGTAGATATGTTCTTTTGGAAAGGTACAGATAGTGAAATAGAACTCGGTCCCAGTGGGATGAAAGCCACGAGAAGAGA
Source organism: Ligula intestinalis (assembly GCA_036362985.1). NCBI lineage: Eukaryota > Metazoa > Platyhelminthes > Cestoda > Diphyllobothriidea > Diphyllobothriidae > Ligula > Ligula intestinalis. The sequence continues at coordinate 1,949 of JAYGXS010001847.1, read as the reverse complement.
GAGCACGCCTGACTTTTCATAAGCCAAAGTACGCATATTATAATACGTAATATTTCCATTATTTTGAATGAGGAAATTCGTTTTGCAAGCCGAGCGTTTCACATGACGAGCTCGGCACCGTAACGGATTGAACTCGTTAACCGAGGCTTCGTTGTACTTTTACTTGGCCCTATTTTGGCTCTCGTGTATGGCTCCACGAAGGCGTCCGCACCTCGGTAACTAGTGGACTAAGCCAGATGAATATGTCCGAATTGTGTCTCCCATGTTCTTCCGCCTACTTCTAAGAACGTTCTACGGGGATGTTAACATACAATCCCGCAGCCGATCAGGTTAACTCTAGTAGGCTTCGCACTGTAATCCAATTGTGAACCACTGTTGATTTCAGCAGCCATTTGAAATGACTAAGCAGTCCTACTTAGGGAAGCAAAGTTTACCCTCCAAGAAGGAGGGGGCAAGAAAATGACGACAGGTCGTTTTCTTGCCTTCTACAGGTCATCAGTGATCCCCTGTAGTCTTGCAACAGTCACTATGTTTCACGAATTTTTGTAAGAGTTGAGAATTTTCAAGTTTGGGTAAAGACAATACAGCACTAACGATCTCGGCGACATGACTCTTAGTAGATATGTACTAAGGCAGATAGCGGTCTTTTTATAGAAAAAAAACAGCAGTGAGCTGCAATCAAGGTTTTTTAAAGTCGGACCAACACGAAGTCAGTCAGTAGATACGTTTTGAGGACGGTACGGAAAATACGAACAACTGATAGTAAACTGGAACCCTGTCAGACTGGAATGAAAGTCATGAAGAGAGCCCGCCTGAATCTTCATAAAGCAAAGTAGAACGGAAAACAGAAAAAAAAAAACATTATTATTACATAGATTAATAGTACACTAGTCGATTTAAGATTGATGCTTTTCGGGGTGTGGAACGGATTAATTTTGATGTCCAGTATTTTAAATATAGAAATTCGTTTCGCAAGACGAGCGTTTCACATGACGAGCTCGGTGCCGGAACGGATTAAGGTCGTTCATCGAGGTTCCACTGTACACGCATGGGTTGCCTACGGTCGACGAGCTTTTGCCTACAGTCAATTAGTGGACTGGTGCAGATTGGCTACGTTTCGCACGACAAGCGTTTCACATGACGAGCTTGGTACCGGAACGGATTAAGCTCGTTCAACGAGGTTCCACTGTACTTTTACTTGGCTCCGCTCTGGCTTTCACGTATGGCCCTAAGAAGCTGTGCTCAGCGCGGCGCCTGCACTTCGGCAACTGATGGACTAAACCTGATGAAGATATCCGAGGTGGATGTCTTCAGACATGGATGACACTGAAGTAACCCATATCTTCCGGCCCAACTTTCAAAACGCTCAACAGGGATGCTAACATATGATTCCACAGTGGCTCAGGTCAACTCTGGTAATCTTCATACCTTAACCGGAGTAGTGGCTCACTGTTGAGTTCGGCAGCCATTTGAGATGACTAAGCAGTCCTACTTAGGCAAGCAACATTTTTCCTTCAAGAAGAATATGAAGGGGGTAAAAAATGCGGTAGGATTGTGTCATGGGGTCATCTGGGGAAATCGTGAAGCGCGCCCCGCAGGCATACGATCGAGTGATTTTCGGGGAGCGGACGGGCGGGGCATACCAGGAAAGAAATTAGAACCCAATTTGAATGCCCAATAAAAAAGTTACGATGACAAGTTGGGTCGCGCACTCAAACCTCAGGCGGGGACACTGAGGTACACTTTAATATCATCGCAAACCCCCCTCCCGACAAACGGCGAACGCTTGTATGTCGGGGGAGTGTGCCCAAACCTCGGACGAGGTCACTGAGAGACATTTTCTAGTGGTATCACCAAAACCAACAAGAAAGAAGCTTAGCAAAGTACAAAAGGCAGGGAGATTAGGCAAATCACCCTACTTAAAATTTTCAAGTATGCGGTAGTTCTCG